>JAVJIF010017406.1:0-86405 GCA_038442645.1 Agave tequilana
TAGTTGCTCCCTATAGTGAAAGGTGGAGATTGGTGTTTGTATCCCTCTTCGGTAGAGGTGATTTGTGGTTGTTTGGCTACGGGCCTACCCCTCGGTTGTGAGGCGGTGTTTGAGAGAGGAGTTCGGTACTCGCTTGTTGTAAAAATCCTCCTCGGTGGAGGTTCCCTCGGTGGGAGTCCTCGGTGGACAAGATAGTGAATTAGAAATCCTTCTCGGTGAAGGCGGGGACGTAGAGCTAGGGGCTCGAACCTCGAAACATATCATTGTGTTTGCGTTTGATCCATTGTCTCTCTAACTCTCTCTTTTTATTTGTGCAAAGCATCTTTCATTCATTCTTATCATATATTGCTTGTGTTGTGCCTTACATTATTTCATATTGCTTATCATCCTTATATGCTTGGCTTGCTTGTATGTGTGCCTCACTTATATTAACCACAAGAGCTTCATGTAGCACCTCAAACCCTTATCTAGGGAAATCAAGAGGAGTTAGTCCAGATCCCTTCACGGGGAATTCGGCTACACTTGTTGGTTATATTAAGTGTGTTGCAAAATTTGTTTTAGCTTCCGCATTTAGTTTCTAAATTAGCTTTATCACCTATTCACCCCCCTCTAGGTGATTTCACCCTTGTGGGTTTGGATGCCACACGTGATCTTGTTATTTATGCGCGCTCATGTTATTACATGTTACATGATTTCTGAGTACAGTGAACTATTTCTCCCTGCTATCAGGATCCACTAACGCATCACTTGTTTGATATGTAGTTTTCCTGTGGGATGGGGCACATGATGACTGCATTAGTTTGGATAATAAAACATACTAGACTTAGAGTTAACATTTGTGACATGGATAATCTTGACTACATGATGTTCCTGGACTTGCCATATTTTTCTTAACTTGTGATCTTGTGATCTTGAGACCTGATGATTATGATATACGACATTACTCGTCCGGGGTGCTTCATGCTTATTATATACATGTCATAGTATACATACATGACCTTATTTCACCTGATTGTTCTGTTACTCTCATTGGTATCTTACCTGTCAGTTTATATTACTGTCAAATTTATGATTCATTGATTCCAGTGCTCTACTTATATTGCCCTTTACTTTCATATTTTCATATTATTGTTTCCTCTTTTCTTATGTGCACTTACTAGTCTGCTTCTGACGGACCTTGATTTTCAGCATCTGAGCTTGAGGAGACTGACGAGCCACTGTTTGAAGGAACCCAGGAAGACTACCAGGCGTGAGGCCGAGTTTCTAATCTTCGTATTTTGGCATTTTGTCTTGTTATGATGTCTCGATGCCAAAATTGTATCTTTTTTTTTTATTTCTGCTTTGTTATATTTCCAATCTTGTATTCAGATAAAGACTATTATAGATGTATGTCTTTTATGTGAAATGAAACTTATGGTTGTCTTTTGTATATGTGTGCGCGAGAATTTGGCTCATTTACTACAACATAAGGTATTCACGGAAGAGATTTTCTCTTCGTGAGTATCTGTTGGCCATCGTCACGTATCTGTATTCTGTTTTTTGAAAGCGGGATGTGACATGGTTTGTTAGTATCAGAGCCAGGTTTTATTTTAATTCCACACCATATAATAACAATCATATTCACATATAAGAAAAAGCATCTATAATTGTCTGGATACACATCGTTACCCTAAACTCTTGCCTTAGATTCTCTTCTAAACTATTCCCTATCTGTTCCAGATACTCATGGCTCGGAACAGAAATGTCCCCTCTTCCTCCCAAGTCGACCCAACCTCAGAGAACACAGAGATCCTCCAAACTCTGAAACACATGCTGGAATTGCAGCAGGATCAGAATGGCCTGCTTCGGGCTAGAATGACGAGGGCTCAGGAGACTGCGGAGCATGCTCTGATGGGGTTAAGCTCTGACCATGCGTCGACTAAAGTGGGGAACGTGTCGAATTTTCGAAGGTTGCACCCAAGTAACTTCTCAAGAAATGAGACACCACTAGAGGCGGAACAGTGGCTGATTAAGACGGAGCAACTGCTGAATGCCACAAAAATTCCTGAGGAAGACCTAGTCGATGTAGTGAGCATCCAACTTACTGACATCGCCCATATCTGGTGGACCGCTGAGATGGAAAGGTTGGCTCCACCCATCAGCTGGAAGACATTTAGCGAGAGTTTCTTGGTAAAGTTCTTTCCTATGACTGCCAAAGCGGAGATAGAGCGACAATTCATCAACTTGAATCAAGGGGGATGTACCGTGGATCAGTATACCGCAGAATTTACCAGACTAAGTCGCTTTGCGCCATACATGGTGGCACAAAAAGGGGACCGTGCCAGGAGGTTTCTTCAAGGGCTGGATATTAATATTCAGAGTCATATTGTTGTACTCCCCGCTCAACACCTATGCCCAAGTTCTGGAGACAGCAAGGATTTAGGAGCAGATATTACAGCAAAGGAGGCGACTGCTAGGCTCTCCAGAAGCGCCCAATGACCCATGTTCCTAATAGATCCGGTATCAGGCCCCCACCACCTAAGAGGCTGTCGTAGTTTCGGCACCTGCTTCCATAATAGCTCGGAAGGAGTTGGTCTGCACCTTCTGTCATCTGCCTGGTCATACTTTGAAGGACTGTAGACGGGCAAATCGCAAGTGCTTGGCCTGCGGGGCTAGTGATCATCAGCTTAGCGATTGTCCCAAGGCCAACAATTCCGTATCCAGAGGACCTATGTCACAGCAGGCCCCAACCCGCACACAACCCCAAGTTTGCACTTCCAACCCAGCAGGAGATGTTCCTTAGAACTAAGGGAAAGACGCCTCAGCAAGGCCGACCAATGAAGAAGTAGGGTCGGGCCTACAATCTGACTTTAAAGAAAGCTGAAGTGGTTGATGGAGTCATTGTAGGTACCATCTTAGTACAATCTATTCCTACACATGTTGTCTTCGATTCTGGGGCTACCCATTCTTTTATTTCTGCAAACTTTATTGCTCGGCACCACATTTCTTGTGATGATATGGTTAATCCCTGGAACATAGCCACGGGAGGCGGGGATAGTTGTCTGTTCTAAGGAATGTAGGTAGTCCCCTATAGTGATATGTGGTAGAGAGTTTCTAGCTAACCTGATAGTCATAAATGACTCTGGGTTTGAAGTTGTCTTGGGCATGGACTGGTTGGGCACTTCCTATGCTCTCATTGACTGGAAGGAAGAAGAAAGTTACTTTTCGGGTCCCCAGTCATCCAGAGTTTGAATTCCATGCTGGGGATGTAACTCTGGAGCAAGCCCAATTTAAAAAGAGGCAACTGAAGGGGGTGCTAGAGTCCTTGAACTCTAAGGAGTAGGTTAATATACCTAAGGTGGTATGTGAATTTCTTGATATTTTTCCTGAGGATCTCCCTGGACTACCCCCTGTTCGAGAAATTGAATTTAGTATCGAAGTCTTGCCTAGAACATCCCCTATTTCCAAGGTACCGTACCGCATGGCTTCGATAGAACTAGTGAAACTAAAGAAGCAGATTCAAGAATTGCTCGATAAGGGGTTAATCCGACCGAGTGCTTCACCTTGGGGCGCTCCGGTCCTTTTAGTCAAGAAGAAGGATGGTAGCTAACGACTATGCATTGATTATCGTGAGCTGAATCATGTCACAGTCAAGAATAAGTATCCCTTACCCCAAATTGACGATCTCTTCAATCAACTGGGGGGAGCCATAATATTCTCTAAGCTAGATCTCCGTTCTGGTTATCACCAAGTGCGGGTGAAAGCTGAGGATGTATTTAAGACTACTTTTCAGACGCGATATGGACATTTTGAGTTCCTTGTTATGCCATTCGGAGTCACCAATACTCCTGTGGTATTCATGGACTTGATGAATCGCGTATTTACTCCATACTTAGATTAATTTGTCGTGGTCTTCATTGATGATATCCGGATCTATTCCAAGACCAAAGAGGAGCACACTGAGCACTTGAGGATTGTCCTACAAACTCTAAGACAAGAGAAGTTATATGCAAAGCTTAGTAAATGCTCTTTTTGGCTAGACCATGTCTCATTCTCGGGCACATCATATCTGGGGATGGCATCTCGGTGGATCCATCCAAAGTAGAAGCTATCAGAGACTGACAATCCCCAAGTCTGTCATAGAAGTGAGAAGTTTTCTTAGACTAGCTGGCTACTATCGCCGGTTTGTCCAAAATTTCTCCAAGATCGCCGAGCCTCTAACTAAGCTCACTAGAAAGGAAGTGAAGTATCAGTGGACTGAGGAATGCCAGTTAGCATTCGAGGAACTGAAGAATCAATTGATGACAGCACTAGTTCTAGCAATTCCAGATGGATCTGGGGGGATGGTGATACATAGTGATGCTTCTGAGCGCGGCCTGGGTTGTGTGTAATTCAACGAGGCAGAGTGATATCATTCGCCTTAAGACAACTGAAGCCCCATGAGAGGAATTACCCAACTCATGATCTGGAACTGGCGGCGGTCATCTTCGCCCTTAAGATGTAGAGACACTATCTTCTCAGGGAGCGTGTGGAGATTCACAGATCATAAGAGTCTCAAGTATATTTTTATCCAGAAGGAGCTCAACATGCGTCAGAGGAGATGGCTAGAGCTCATGATAGACTATGATCTAGATCTGCAATACCATCCCGGAAAGGTGAATATAGTTCCTGATGCTCTCAGTAGGAAGCCCTCTTTCATATTGATGACTTAACAGAAGGAGATGCAGGAAGAGATCCTTAGGTTAGACTTGGAGATTGATTAGTCTCTAAAATTGCATATTTCATACCACAACTTCACATTTATTTAATATTAAATTCTGCTAATAATACTCTCTACATTTTTCTAGGTCCATGGTGTGCAATAAAGAAGAAGACCCTAGACCACCATTTAATTGGTGATTAAAGGCCTACAAAGATAGCCATTGACTTTGGAGATGATTCTATCAAAATCAGGGACCCAAAACCCAAAACTCAAAACCGGGACATCTAGCCGACACGGGGACAAGAGAGGATAGCGCAGCAGCGCGGCGCGTGACACGCAACCACCCTATGGCCACGGAAACGCGACCATAGCCGCGTTTTCGCGGCTCCTTTGTGGAGCCGCGCGCCAAGATTTGACGCGCAGCTCCGTACTTGTACCCAAATGCCTAGTTTTGCCTATAAAAGCTCGGGGATTTCCAGAGCACCGGGGAGAGGAGTTTTTTAGTAGTTTTTGGTTAGTTTTAGGATTTTTCTTTCCATGTTGTAGTTTAGTTTAGTTTAGATTAGTTCTTCTTCTTTCTCCTCCATTGTATTTTTCATTTCTTGTAGATCTTGTAATAAGGAGAGAGAGTGATACATGTTTGGAATGCAAGAGTGCTTGTAATAGAAGATGACAAGTTATGAAAGGTGCTCACTTTACCTCTCTTTATTTTCTATCTAACTCCTTTTACATGTTTAGCTAATCTTTTCTCTCATGGCAACTAACTACTAACCACTAACTAGACTCTTCTTGTTTGATAATCCACATGAATCTAATAGCCTCTACTTGGCCTTGCTCTTGTAAGAACTATTGATGGCTCATGATGATGGATCTAACACTTTAACTTCCTAACTCTCTAACAAGCTAACATTACTTTACTTCATGCTTACTTTTAGTTTTGATGGTTTAAGTGTTGCTTGCTCTTGTTTTGTTGAGTTGGGATGTGATGAGTTACATATGGGTCATGCTTTGAAACGCTCTTGAATCAAGGACTAGTGATTGCCAAGGATACATGTGAGGCAACTATCACTAAGAGGTTAGCATCTTAGTGGAGCCATTAGTAGTTAGTAGCCATGAGTTTTCTTTTCTTTTTCACTTTATTTTAGAAATATTCCAAAAACACAAACATTTTATCTTTCATGTTCTCACTTCTTTGTGTTTTACCGTACTTCCTTTGTCATTCTTTATTTTCTTTTCTTTTCATTCTTTCAAACATTGAATAACTTTTAACACACATGTGAATCAACTGGTAATGCTTCTATCACCTCCCGTCCTTGTGGATTCGACTCATTTTAGTCTTTATGCTATAACGGAAGTATTGAGGAAGCCAAAGCACACGCACTTTAAATATCGATTTCAAAACAAACACCTTTGTGTGCGCGATTTTTTCCCCGATCAAATTTTGGCGCCGTTGCCGGGGATGGGAACGATTTGATTTCTCGTTTTTGTTAACTTTTCTTCTTTGTTTTTGGTGTGCAGGTTAAAGCTTTAGCATTGCAGAAGTCCACACTTTCTCTTGTGTGGTTGGGTAAATTCTTATATATTCTTATACTCTCCTGCTAATTTTTGTTTATATTACCTGTACACTGTAAATAATTTTAAGAAATAAAATACGAAAATTGGATGCTTTAAAACAGTTTAGACATTTGCATCTAGGAATGTGTCAATTTTCATTCCAATATACTGTATTTTGTTCTTGTGTTGTTGTGATCTTGACGGAGGTGTACATATTGCATTGCATATAGTTAGGACAAACACGTGGGTGATTTACTCTCTTGTGTGTTCATTCTTATCTATATTGCGCACTTGCACGAACTGAACTTAAGGGCAAAACCCAATACAATATAAGGTGGGGAAGTCATTACCCTCTATTAGCCCAAAATCACCTCCCCACTCACACAACCTAAGCCTAAATAAAATTTGCCAGACGTTGGCCCCTAGCGACATCTCGGACTCATTTAAGAGATTGAATTAAAGGGGAAGTTGTTAGAAGTTGACTCTTGTCAAATCGGTGTTTAAGGTTGGGGATTGAGAGGCGAAACCTCGAAAAATAATGGTTTGGCATAATTAGGCCCGTTGCTCCGGCACGGATACCTCACACTGCTCTTGCCCCTACTTGGCCAATTAACTTGTGGTTGGATTCTGACAATGTACCCCCAGGGAGGAGGAGGAGGTGAAGGGGGATGTTGGAAATTGTGTGGTGGTTGTGATGGTGGTATTTGATGGTGGGGATGGAAAATTTGGTGGTGGATGTGGTGGTGAAGGTGGGTGATGATAGTGGTAGTGGTGGTGGGATTTGAGAGGACATGGTGGTTGATTTGGGTGATGGTGGTGAAATTGAGAGGAGGAACAAGATGGAGGAGTGGTGATTTGTTGGAATTGGTGGAGGAGATGGAAGGAAGGAGGAGAAGGGGGTTGGTGGTGGTGGTGGCCTTCGGTGTTGGTCGAGTCATCGCCGGGGTGCCACGCCGGAGGGGGGGCGACAGCGCTCTGGTGGGGCTGCTGGCCAGGAGAGGGGGTAAGGAAAATTAAAGGGAAGAGGGGATGGAGGGTGAAAGATAGAGGAGTGGAGTGGGAAAGGGGAGAAAGAGAGAAAGACAGAGGGAGATAAAAAGAGAGGAAAGAGAGAGAGGGTGTATGGTGGAGGGGAACAAGGGCTGCTATGTTGCTATCATTCATTGGCAGGGAATGGGGAGGATGGAGAGCAGGTGGGAGAAAAGAAAGAAAGAAAGAGAAGGAAAAAGAAAAGAAAAAGAAAAGAAATAAAAGAAGAAAAAGGAAAAGAAAAAGGAAAATATTAAAATAAGTAATTAAAATATATTATTAAATAATAAATATGTAAAAATAAAATAGGAGAATTAAGTAAAGGAGAAGAGAGGAAAAAGCAATAAAGGAAAATAATTGGTAAAATAATATTATTATTTAAATCGGGTAAAAATCGACTGTTTTAGAAAAATTTCAAAAATTCTCAAAATAAAAAATATTATTTTAAGATGCAGGTGAAATCGGATTCAAGAAATTCAATCTTATTTTCAAATTAAAAATTTTAGAATCAACCGGCAATACCGGTCGACACCCAATCCGGTCGAATTTCGATAAATTTAAAAAAATCTAAAAAATACATTTAGATAGAAAATGAGATTTTAAGAACTAATGTGAAAGCCGTTTCAAGAAATTCAACTCCACTTGAAAATTAAAAATCATGAGAATCGGTCAGCGATACCAATCAACACTGGTTTTGAAGATTTTGCAGAATAACTCTGAAAAATTTAAAAAACTCATGAAAAATCTAAATATTATAAAATAGTACCTGAAACTAAAATTAGTCAAATCAGATTATCAAAAAGGTTAAATCAGATAGTACGCTAGTATCGGGTCCACAGTCAGACTTGGACTGAATCAGAGTCCACAAATCCGGATCCAATACAAAATAATAGCACAAATAATCATAAAATAAAAACAAATACAAAAACTAAATAAAAAATATGATAAAAAATAGAATACGACTCTAAGTACGTATTCCAAGAACGAGGTGTTACACTGACTGATTAACTTGTGGTCAGATTGCTGCAATATACCTTCCGTGAACAGTCTAACCAGTTAAGAGTCGTCTAGGTCTAAGATCTACCCTAACATAAGTTAGATTTTTCTGTCTTTTTTTTGTTTATTTGTTTGTTTTTCTTTGGTTGTTTTTGTCAGTTTGTGTGAAATGGATTATAACAATAATTTTCAATTTTAATTGTAATCTATATTATACCCCTACCTCTTTTTCGAATAACACCAACCCGGTATTTCATAATTTTAACCAACCAAATATGCCGGATTGTTCTTAACCGAATCAGTATATGTCCCAACCTAGTATCATGAATAGGATTGGAATGATCATCACGACTCTTTAACGAGTCAGTGTGGATACAACTCCCCTGATTCATATTATCAACCACCTTTCCAACAATCATCTTCATATACTTTTTTCTGATCAACCTATAAAAGAAGAATTGTATTTATAGTGACACTGAGTGTAATCTTCTTCTAAGAGATTTGTATTGAGAGTAACAATTAATATAATGTTTCTTCTCTTCTTCATCGTTACTCAATCTAGCATATCATCATTTTATTTCTTCTCTTGTTCTATAATACTTTTATTCTGAGGTAAATCTTCTCAAATGATTTAAGGTAAGCATTCATCCAAAACAGGCAAATTTTCTTTATTCCTTTTAATTCATTTCTTAGTTTAGAAACACTGATTTTAATTCCAACATTTTTCTTCTTTCTTTTATTTCTTTCTTTATAACTTAGTTTTCCTGTTAAATGAAACAACAATATCCCATTTCTTCTTCTCCTCTTCTAACACTTTTACTTTTCTTTTCTTTTAAAACTAAGAAGAAAAACTTTAACCGGTTAATAGTAACTTAGAAAGAACTTACTAAAATCTTTCATCGCGGTCCCTCATTGTGGATCACGACCCGCATAGCCACTTGCTATAGTGGTAGTATTGAGAAACCTTGCACTATCTATTCTTCATTCCTAAACTCTACTTTTTTGTGTAGTAAAGACTCAATCAAGGTCATGAGCGGGTCACTGGCCGTGGTTGCGGCTCGACAGCGGAGGAGTTAGGTAATGTTGGTGGAGATGACGGAGGCTGAGGTCGGCTACGAGTAGGAGGCAAGGTGGTCGAGGGTGGTAAGAATTTGGTAACTGGGTATGGCCATTGTGTACAGGAGGTGGAGAGCACGGTGCTCATACGATGATGATGGCATAGCTACTGTACACGACGGTCACGAGAACTGGGCGAAGGTTTTATTGGCAGTGCTTACTGCGAGTGGGCTTGATGGGTGGAGATGCCTGCAGGGGGAGGAAGAATGGTATGGGTGAAGATGGAGAAGAAGGAGATGAGGGTGATGAGGCGGTGGTGGTGTGTGTGGAGATCGGAGGTTAACGACGGTTAGAGGGTACGACGGTGGCTAGGCCATGGAAGGGGATGATGGGGAAGATGGGAAGATGCAGATGAAGAAGAGATGGCTACAGCGTTTGCATTAGGATTAAGATTATGGTTAGCTTTAGGGTTAGAGGTGATTTGGTTTATATAGAAGAGGTTATTGGGTTGTGAGTTAATGGGTTTGGGGCTAGGAAAATAATAAAAGCAAAAAAGAAAATGAAGACATGAAAGGAACTAAGAGAAAGAGGGTGGGCTCCGAATAACGATAATACATATGCAAATAATATCACTAATATTAATTACAATAATAATAATAATAACAATAATTAATAACAACAACAATAATATAACTAATAATCTTAATGAAATAATAATAGTAACAATTATTACTAATAATAACAATTATTAATAATAATGGTAATAATAATAGTAATTAGTAAAAAAAATATTAATAAGTAATAATAGTAATATTATATAATCCAAATTAACATTTAATCTCTCCAAACTAATTTGTATATTTAATAATAATAATAAGTCATAAGTCAAGTTAATTAATTAATAATAATAAAATAATAAGTATAGCAAAATAATTATTTTAAAATGTATTAATACAGTATTATTAACTAGGATATTACATATTTGCAAGAAGAATAAGATGGATTCTCAGGAAACCCTCCGAGAGTGAGATGAGATAGCGGCATCCGACCAGACTGAAACCCACAAGGCGTCTGACCATACTGAAGCCTACAAAACATGCAATAAGGTGATTGTATCACATTCCTTTCGAGGTGTTCTGAGGGAGAGATCTAAACTTTAGGAAGAATAGTGATTCATCGGCACATCCAACCAATCAGCTCCTTCTTCTTCTTTCTCATACACGCCATAGGAGAGAGGCTTCGAGCCTCAACGTCGAAGCTTGCTTGCCCAAAATTGAGCGTACTGAAACCCAGATTGCCTAACCAAGTTGAAGCAAGAATCTTACCGGTCACCCCCGATGGCGGCACCCTGTTATTGGGACTAATGCACCGTAGCAGGTCTTTCACGACTACTAAAGAGACACACCGACCACTCTCAGAAAGCAAGAGTCTGCCCTTCATTCTCCTCCCGTCTCCTCTCTTTTTCTTTCCTCCATCTAATAAAGAGGAGGGAAGAAAGCTTGGCGGATCGCCCATGGAGAGCTACAACGAAGTCAGGGTTTTTAGGAATTTGAAAAGGCTTAGAGGAGTTGAAGATGATATCCTATCCCCAGATCTTTCAAAACCAAATCAAGCTTTGAAATCAAATCTTTATTTTCTTTATTTAATCAAAAAGTCTTCTTTTCAAAAGATTATATTTTTCAATAATTTTTCACAAACAATTGATAGTTCTTCATTCAAAGCATTGGCATCAATATAATCATTACTAGAAGAACTAGCATCATCATCATCTAATTGAGTTTCCGAGTTTACCTCAGGGGAGTCATTCCCTTGGACCATGTAGCATTGTTGCTCGGATTCTCCACTAGATTCATCCTCCGTTTGGATTGGCAATTGAAGCTTGGAGGAGGTCAACGTGTTCCACACTGCAAAGCAGAATCACAGTTAGAAACTAAGCACAAATATTCTTTATTAAGCGTGCTTCTAAGTGCCTCAAGGGCTTGTGCATTGGCCTCTATATGCTTGCTATTACCAAGATAGGATTTCTTGGTAGCGGCAAGGAAAACATGCACGCCTAGGTTTTTAGATACATGGACATCCTAAATTTTCACATGTCAATGTTGGAGACATCAAACATGGGAGGAGACAAGCAATCCATGAGTGTGTAAACAATATAAGTGTGCAAATGCAAATGATAGATTAGCAAACCAAGATCACACTCCTAGGTGGTAAATCAAATATCAGGAGCGTAGGCTCTGATACCAATTGAAAGTACACCTAGAGGGGGGGTGAATAGGTGTACGGCTAATCTAATAAATAAAATGTGAAAATTAAAAACTTAATTGCAACACACTTAGTGTAACCAACGAATGTAGCCGAATTTCCGGTGAAGGGCTCTGGACTAACTCCTCTTGATTCCTCTGAATAAGAGTTGAGGTGTTATATGAAGCTCTCGTGGTTAAACACAAGTGAAGCATATACAAACAACACAAGCATGTATATGATATGGCAATATGAATAAATGCACAATTTAAATGAGAGAGAGTTTAGAGTCAATGGATCAAACACAAACACCGAGATATGTTTCGAGGTTCGAGCACACAGCTCTACGTCCCCACCTTCACACAGAAGGATTTCCAATACACTAACTTGTCCACACAGGACTCCCACACAGGGAACCTCCACTGAGGATTTGGGGCAAATACAATCGGGAGTACACAACTCCTCTCTCAACCAAATACAACCTCTCACTAGAGGCAATGCACAAACCAACACAATACCACCTCACACAAGAGGGGTAGGCACTTAGCCAACAAATCAATTACCTCACACTTGAGGGATTCCAGCACAAACTCCACCTCTCACTAGAGGGAGCCAAACACAATCTCCACCTCTCACAAGAGGGAGCCAACCACAACTTCCACAATTACCTCACAATAGAGGGATACCAAATCAATCTCTTCTCACTAGAGGGATATCACAATGAAGGAAGTTTATAACTTGGTAGTTTCCACAACCACAAACTAATTTTCCCACAAAATAAAGATCCTATGGATAGGATAGCAAGATATGGCTCAAGTGTGGAAAACAAAGAGTTTGGAAATCAAAAACTCAAAGAAAAACTCTAGGGAAAAACTCTAGATAGAATTGAAAATGAAAGATCAAACCAATTCCCAAAGAATTTTCTTTCAAATGATTTTCCAACCCTTTAAAAACAAGTTAAAGATCAAATCTTTAAAGCTCTAAAACTCTTTTTGAAACTTGAAATAAAGCATTAGAGAATGGGAGAATTTTGCTCTTGGAAGTCTTCTCAAAACTGGCCAAAGATTGGGGTATTTATAATCCCAATCAAAATCTGCCCGTTGGCAGCTGACTAGGCCCAAAATGGCCTTCCGGTCGATCGGCCGGTCGACCAGCCAACGGTAAAAAAAGTGACCGTTGGGCCTGCCGGTCGACCGCCCGGTCGACCGTGCCAATTCCAGAGAGCACTTGCTCTCTGGCCGGTCGACCGCTCGGTCGACCGTGCCAAGCCTCATGGTCGACCGTCCGGTCAACCGCCCCCACCCGAGAGTGGGGCACTTGCAGTCGGTCGACCGCTCGGTCGACCGGCCCAAGTATCAGGTCAGCGTGCACGACCTTGTGCACGTCGGTCGACCGATCCGGTCGACCGACTCTGGGTCCGGTCGACCGGCCCGGTCGGCCGCCAGAGCCTGGCAGGGCATGGTTAAGGGATTTGAAAACTAGGTTTTAATTGTCAAATAAATCCCATAAAATCTCTAAAAATTCACAAAAATAAGTTCTTATATTCTCTTTGAAATACAAACTTATTTGAGTAAAAATCAAACCAAGTTACAAACATTTTGAACTCTTTTGTGTTATGGAAATTTTACCAAAAATCAAATTTCGTATTTTCCAAAACTTAGATTTTTGAAATGGAAAATCGTTTTGTTCAAAACTCATCCAAATACAAAAACATGATATTTAAACAACTTGAAGCATATTGCATATGGATATAAATCCAATATACATGAAAGATATATATATAATATATATATATCAATGTTTTTGACTTAAAGTCCAAAAATAGGTTTTGTTAAAATACAAAACTCCAAATACATGAATAGGCATATCAAAATAAGTTTGTCTAAGTATATGAAGCATACATGTATATAGAACAAATCTAATATACATTAAACCATGTAAACTTGTTTTGATTCTATCTATTCATGAAAACCAAGATCGGTTAAACCAAAAACTGAAAACCAATAAACATGAAACTAGAAACAAGTGTGTGTGTTGTAAACTTGAGCATATCACACTATCTAATATTTAACAATGGTCTAAAACAAACTATAAACTAAACAAGGTACCGAAGTCTTCTTGTAGAGCTCCGTCTCCAAGTCGACTCGATCCAAAACGTGATCCACCGAGCTTGACTCCAACGAGTGCTAGATATGAACTTTGACGCTCGGGCTCTTGAATCACCATGTGAAAGCTTCAAAACACCTTTGTTGAAGCTAATCACCAACTAATATCTTAGTTAAGTATCTGAAACTAAACATCAAAAATTTATTAGTAAACATAACTACATGAGTTAATCATCATTAAAACTAGAGTGGAAGGCCTCTGGGCCAACACCTATAACCCAAAACGATCAACAATCGAGGAGACGGAAGGCTAACCATTGCCAGTAAACCATTATTAACATTGGAAATCAAATCGGTGCTCATAATGACATGAGGATTTGAACCATCATCTGACGTGACTAAGTGACAGCTGGTCTCCAAAGGCGACACCTCCCATTAAATGTCAAGGCATAGAAAGATACGCCTAATAATCTTCTGCCCAGCACCAAGACAGATAAAACAAGCCACCTAGCAAAATCTACTCTCACTTTTCCTCTGCGAGCTTTGACAAGTGCGAAAGTGGAGAAGGCATCTGTAATAGTCAAAATTTGACCCTTGCCAGAATCACGACACGTATCCAGTAACAGAAACATGGGGAAGCTTTTTTTGTCCCCATTCCAGAATCTCAACCACGCCAAAGTTTGACGGTAAACCACAACCACGCCTAAGTCTGACGGTAAACCACAACCACAGCTCTTAAACTATACTACCTTTCGAAGATATTTTCTCGCCTAGAGTTCAAAATTATACAGTCACCCAATTTTTATATATTTTCGCAAAATACTTTAACACTTTTTCTTTATTCAAAATTTGATTTCTTTCTTTATGGATTTGTGGGTGCAATCCGCTGAAAACCCTCATGAGATAAAACTCCTCCTCCAGGGGAAACCTAAAGGTTTAACGGCTTGTTGCACATGCTCAGTGCAATCGCGTCACCTGTGAAAGTGTGTGTAACAATTTTTTTAGTTTTTTATTTTGCTCGGGACGAGCAAAAGATAAGTGTGGGGGTGTGATTAGTCTCTAAAATTGCATATTCATACCACATCTTCACATTTATTTAATATTAAATTCTGCTAATAATACCTCTCTTGGATGTCTAAGGTCCATGGTGTGCAATGAAGAGTAAGACCCAAAATCACCATTTAATTGGTGATTAAATGCCTACAAAGATAGCCATTGACTTTGGAGATGATTCTGTCAAAATCAGGGACCCAAAACCCAAAACCAGGACATCCAGCCTACAGGGGGACAGGAGAGGACAGCGCAGCAGGCGGCGCGCGACGCATAGCCATCCTATGGCTGTGGAAACGCGGCTATGCATTTTCGCGGCTCCCTTGTGGAGCCGCGCGCCAAGATTTGACGCGCGGCTCCGTACGTGTACCCAGATGCCCAGTTTTGCTGTAAAAGCTCGGGGATTTCCAGAGCACCCGGGGAGAGGAGTTTTTGAGTAGTTTTTAGGTTAGTTTTAGGTTTTTCTTTCCATGTTATAGTTTAGTTTAGTTTAGATTAGTTCCTCTTCTTCCTCCTCTATTGTATTTTTCATTTTTTGTAGATCTTGTAATAGAAGAGAGAGTGATACATGTTTGGAATGCAAGAGTGTTTGTAATAGAAGGTGACAAGTTATGAAAAGTGCTCTCTTTACCTCTCTTTATTTTCTATCTAACTCCTTTTACATGTTTAGCTAATCTTTTCTCTCATGGCAACTAACTACTAACTGCTAACTAGTCTAACTTCTTATTTGATAATCCACATGAATCTAATAGCTTCTACTTGGCTTTGCTTTTGCAAGAGCCATTGATGGCTCATGATGATGGATTTAACACTTTAACTTTCTAACTCTCTAACAAGCTAACATTGCTTTACTCTATACTTACTTTTAGTTTTGATGGTTTAAGTGTCGTTTGCTCTTGTTTTGTTAAGTTAGGATGTGATGAGTTACATATGGGTACTGCTTTGAAACGCTCTTGAATCAAGGACTAGTGATTGCCAAGGACACATGTGAGGCAACTATCACTAAGAGGTTAGCATGTTAGTGGAGTCATTAGTAGTCAGTAGCCATGAGTTTTCTTTCTTTTTCACTTTGTTTTAGAAATATTCTAAAAACACAAACATTTTATCTTCTATGTTCTCACTTCTTTGTGTTTCATCGTACTTCCCTTTTCATTCTTTATTTTCTTTTCTTTTCATTCTTTCAAATATTGAAGAACTTTTAACACACACGTGAATCAATCGGTAAAACTTCTATCGCCTCCCGTTCTTGTGGATTCGACTCATTTTAGCCTTTATGCTATAACGGAAGTATCAAGGAAGCCAAAGCACACACACTTTAAATATCAATTTCAAAACATATACTTTTTTGCACAGTTTTCCCCCGATCAGAGATCATTCTACCGGGAGATATTAGAAGACTCATGACCTTGATGACTCAACCATCTTTGAGTGAGAAGATCAAGGAGGTTCAGAAGAAAGACCCTAAGTTGCAGAAGATCAAAGAAGAAGTGGAAGCCGGACTAAGGCAGGATATAGTCATCCATACAGATGGTCCGCTTCGGTTCGGAAGCAGACTCTGTGTACCATCTGGGAAAGTTCGAAGAGAGTTGCTCTCTGAAGCTCACAGTTTCCCTTATTTGGTTCACCCTTGGGTATTAAAATGTATAGAGTTCTCAAGCAACACTTTTGATGGCACGGGATGAAGAATGAGAGATAGCTCGATTCGTAGCCCGTTGCCTTATATGCCAACAAGTCAAGGCGGAACACCAGAGGACGGCCGGGCTGCTACAACCACTCCCTATTCCTAATTGGAAGTGGGAGAATATCACCATGGACTTTGTTGTAGGCCTGCCTAGGATTCAAGAGGAAATAATGTTATATGGGTGATCGTGGACCGACTCACTAAGAGTGCTCACTTTATACCTTTCAGAGTCGGACAGTCCACAAAAGCACTGGCAGAGAAGTACATGCAGGAAATAATCAGACTGCATGGAGTCCTTGTTAGTATTGTTTCAGATAGAGACACTAGATTTGTATCGCATTTTTGGGATAGTCTTCAGAGGAGCTTAGGCAGCAAGTAAAGTTCAGCACGGCATTCCATCCTCAGACTGATGGCCAATCAGAAAGAACCATCCAGATTCTAGAGGATATGCTTAGAACTTGTATACTGGACTTTAAGGGATCATGGGATGATCATCTTCATTTAGTGAAGTTCTCCTTCAACAACAGCTATCAGGTTAGTATCCAGATGGCTCCATATAAGGCACTCTATGGGAGGAAGTGCAGATCTCCTGTGTGCTGAGATGACATTGGCGAAAGAAAGCTGCTCAGCTCAGATCTGATTTTGCAAACAGTAGAGAAGGTGGCCAAGATCAAGAACCATATGAAAGCCACTCAAGATCGTCAGAAGAAGCGGGCCGATGCCAAGAGAAGACCATTAAAGTTTGCAGTAGGTGACCATGTATTTCTTAAGATCTTACCAACTCAAAGGGCCATTAGATTCGGCTGCAGTGGGAAGTTGAGTCCCAGATACATTGCACCTTTTGACATCATAGAGCGAGTCTGAGAAGTAGCATACCGGGTGGCCTTACCTCCAACACTAGATAGTGTTCATGACGTATTCCACATCTCTTAATTAAGGAAGTACGCCCAGGACGACCAACATATCCTGGACTATTCAGATCTGAGACTGAATCGCGATCTATCCTATGAGGCTCAACCAATCCGCATCATCGACAAGAAGGAGAAGGTTCTGAAGAACAAGACCATTCCCCTGGTACTAGTGTCTTGGGATCCAAACTCTCATTAGGATTCCACCTGGGAACGGGAAGATGAGATCAGGGCTAAATATCCTCATCTCTTCTCAGGTAACCTATCTCACTTCTAGCTATCTATTCATCTTATAACTTATACTCTTCTCCTTGTTTACTTTTAAATTTCGAGGATAGAATTTTTTTATTAGGTGGGTTGGATTGTAACCCTCGGTTCTAGTCACCGATATTTCCTACTGGTGATCAATATAGCATAAATACCTGTTCTAGTAGTCTAAACTAAGTCTACTTTAACTCTAATAAAATTTCCTAATATTTCAGAATTTTCTTGATTTTTTCAAAAAATTTTCTAAATTAATTAAAGATTCTCGAAATTTGTGACCCATCTATGTCGCTATACGACTTCTGGATTTTTAATTTGCATGAATCTGATCTCTTAATAATGCTTAAAATAATATTTATTATCTTTAAAAAATTTTAGGAATTTTTCTGAATTAAATAGGAATTTAATTGAGTTAAGAAAAGGCAAAAATGAAAATAAATAAAAATAAAAAATAAAACCCGATAATAATTCTTCCAAGTTTTGAACCCCTGAACCTCCTAATAAAAACCCGCAAGCTCCCACCACTATGACAAATTGGCGTATGGTTTAAAAGCCCAAGCCTATTTATTTAAACTTCCTTGAACTCCCCTAATCTTCTCCAACTTCCACCACTCTCTCTAACTTCTCCCACACTTTCTCCCTCTCATTCCCACTCACTCAAACTGAACCCACTACTCATCCCACGTAGCCTAACTCTCAGGGGGGCTTTGGGGGTGTGTGGTGCCTATAAAAGGGATATCTCACCATCTCAAGTCACTTGCAAAATCTAAACCTCTCTCTCTTTCATTAACTACACTATCTCTTCCTCTTTCAAACTTGGCGAGATTCTGAAGTGCTGGATGAGGGGAGAAAGATTCAGACTGAAGGGAAGCATTCCAGGTATTTATTTTGCATTTTTGTAGAATTTAGTTCGTTGTGGTATTTCACCGAACATGTAATATGTATTACATGTTAGCCGTAGTTTCACCATGAAAATCGTTTGCTAAAATTCTAATAAAAATTTTCTGAGGTATCCTAGATAAACATCGTAATTATAGCGATTTTTATTATATTTTATGAAATTGTTTTTATAGCAAAAAAAAAGGGAAAAACAAAAAAAAGAAAACTGTGTACTGTGTTGTGCACAGTGCACAGCTCGAACCAGACCCGGCTACCCCGAGTCTGGTCCGGCCAGACCAGGCTGGCCTGGGCCTGGTCGGGTCGGGCCAGAGCCGACTGGGTCTGTGTTGGGCACAGACCCAGTCCGGGTCTGTGGTTATACAGATCCGGGTTCGGGTCTGTTTTATAGACTCGAACCCGACCCAATAAAAAAAAGAGAAAAGGAAAGAAAGGAAAAAAGAAAAAGGAAAGAAAGAAATAAATAAAAATATGTAGAAAATTACTGTAGCATTTTACTATAGTAAACCCAGACACAAACCCCCAAACCGATTACTGTAGCAACAGAACCGTTAAGCTTTTTATTTATTTTTATTGATTTTTTAGGTTTCTTGTAATACAGAAAATTGAGAAAAGTCACAGAAAATTTCAGAAAATTACAAACTAAATTTGAAACTCTGTAAAATTATTTTAAGTGTAATATTACTTAGAATAGTATGAAATTAAATATTTTTGTAATTAGTATTCAATGATAATTTATTTAAAAATGACCAATAAATTTCTTAATAGCACAAAAAATATATAAAATTCATAATTCAGTAATATGTAAACATTATACATCAATTTATTAGTTTATGCATGTATTTAAGTATGAAATTATATTTTTAAATAGTTGCTATAAATTCAGAAATTAAATTATTTGAAAATATTAACCAACCAAAATTATAATAAATAGTAAAAATACATTATCACTTAACTTATCACTGAATAAATAACATGTCAAGTCTCTAATTAATTCACATAATATTTAGGCCGCAAATTTTACCCAAAGCCGGTTGTAGTTACGGGAATTCAGATTCCAACAACATCAGGCAAGTACACATACTTTCTCTCCTTTGTGTTTCTTTGTTAATTTATAAATTCTTTTCCGATCTCAATTTTCATATCCTTCTCTGATCACATGTATTGTAAGACATGCATGCATAGGATGTTTGATACATAAATGATCATTCAAGTATAACTATAAATTAGTAAATATTGTACAAGTAAGTTGACGTCACCCTATGTCATGATTACTATTTTATGATTATATTTACATTCTAATACACTGACATCACTTATATTATTATGCATTTGTCACTCGATGTTGTCACCTGTTCTATTTTTCTAAAATTTTGATATGTATTATAATCACTATTTGACACTGATACTCTTGATACTAGTCCCTAATCCTGTCACGCTGAGTCACACATTATCTTGCATTTACATTGATTAATAAAATTAATTAAGCCAGGGTTACTGGGGAGACTATAGCAGGGGAAATCTAGGAAGGTATGCTTGGAAGGGCGACCCCTTGTGGGTTTGGATGCCACACATGATCTTATTATTTATGCGCGCTCCTCTAATTATATGTTACATGATACCTGAGTACAGTGAACAGTTTCTCCCTGCTATCAGAATCTACTAACGCATCACTTGTTTGATATGTAGTTGTCCTGTGGGATGGGGCACAGGATAACTGCATTAGTTTGAATAATAAAACATACTAGACTTAGAATTATCATTTGTGACATGGATAATCTTGACTACATAATGTTCCTGGACTTTTCATATTGTTCTTAACTTGTGATCTTGTGATTTTGAGACCTGATAATTATGATATATGACATTACTCGTCCGGGGTGCTTCATGCTCATTATATACATGTCATAGTATACAGACATGACCTTATTTCACCTGATTGTTTTGTTACTCTCATTGGTATCTTACCTGTCAGTTTATATTACTGTCAAATTTATGATTCATTGATTTCATTGCTCTACTTATATTGTCCTTTACTTTCACATTTCCATATTATTGTTTCCTCTTCTCGTGTGTGTACTTGCTGGTCTGCTTCTGACGGACCTTGATTTTCAACGTCAGAGCTTGAGGAGACTGACGAGCCACTGTTTGAAAGAACCCAGGAAGACAACCAGGCATGAGTCCGAGTTTCTTATCTTCGTATTTAGGCATTTTGTCTTGTTATGATGTCTCAATGCCAAAATTGTATCTTTTTTATTTCTGCTTTGTTATATTTCCAATCTTGTATCCAGATAAAGATTATTATAGATGTATGTCTTTTATGTGAAATGAAACTTTTGCTTGTCTTTTGTATATGTGTGCGAGAATTTGGCTCATTTACTACAGTGTAAGGTATTCACGGAAGAGATTTTCCTCTTTGTGAGTGTCTGCTGGCCATCGTCACGTACCCGTATTCTATATTTTGGAAAGTGGGGTGTGACAGTTATCTAACCACTTCATTTGAGTTTGATGAAGATTTTCAATCCTGTAATGGTGGAATGAGCATTCAAAACAATTCTCAATCATACCAATTATTGCTAAACAAATCTTAGCATCGCAGGTGTCAACAGTAGCTGTGAAGAAAGCATTCAGTGTGAGAAAAAGTATTTTGAATCAAAATCGTTCGAGTATGTCCCCCGAAACAGTAGACGCCCAAGTATGCATGATAATTGGACAAAAGCAGTATTAAAATAACAAGAAATCTTGCGAAAACAAAATGAAGACTTTATGAAAATAACGACCACTGGAACAAAAAAAAGCAATTGAGGTAAGGTACGAAGATTAAGGTAAGAGAACTATATGAATTTTGATTTCTCTAAACCCTAAGAGAATACGTAGGTAACTTAATTATTGTAAGAATTAAGTTCAAGCCTTTTTTATTTTTTAATTATTTTCTTAAATTTCTTTATATATAAAAATTAGAATTTGACGGACTAGAAATAGTTTAGGAATCGGAACAAAAAAAGGGACTGACCCAATTCTGAAATCAGAACAGAACCAAAACCAACCGGCAATGGATCAGACCTCCGGTTTCGCAACCGGCATTTTTGGTTCCAAAACCGGTGGTTCCTGAATCCTAGGAGGAGGAACCAAAACTGGCCCATCACCGGTTATTAAAAAACAAGTGTAAAAATCTTATTAATCAAATCATATTCTTCCATAACTATTTTTATTAATCTATAAATATTAGAAGTGGTATATCTTCATCAAACACACTAAATGCAATTATTCTTTTTATAAGTTTCATTCACAATTAACCCAATGGTAGATGTCCCCATGTAAGAATGTTGTAACCAGTGATCACTCCGTATATCACTACGTATAGATACACACCCATTAAAAGTGGCGAACAATCATGTAATTCTTTTTTATAAAGCTTATGGATCATGCGTGTGAGAGTGTTTCTAGGCACTCTAGTTTGCTTGAGGATTTAATGTATTTTGACAATAATCTATATAATCTAATTTTTTACCGAAATTAAAAGACAAGTGTTCACCGTAAACCATTCATGCTAATTCATCTCTATTTTTAACATCAAAGAAATGAAATAATTGAGGAGGGGTATTGGTAGCATACCTTAATATTTAAATTTGCGTTTTTGTGAAACTGGCTTCATAAGAATGCACCTTCTTCAAATGCTTTCGATATGTCCCATATCCACCAGAAGAGAATCATTTATAAGTCTTTAGACAATGCTTGCAACTTACACTAGCGACTATGCTTATATCATTCTTGATTTTCATAAAATGATGCACGAAAAGGATCAGAGTTTTGGCTCACTGTATTTTCTTCACCTCTACCGTCGGCTTGGGTTTGGGACTTTAGGTCAAAATATTGACTTGCGCCTCTTCTTCGGGATGTATTTATAATTCATCATCGTCGGCGTACATCAATGAATATGGTGTTGATCTCATGTAACTGAAAATATCATCTCCGTCGGTGTATTAATTTTCACCAACCTTACCCCTGCCTCTTACCGAGGAACTTCCACTGGCCATGATGATGTAGAGCAAGAAAATAAGAGAGTGCAAGAAAATTAGAGAGAATAGAGAACTTAAAATTAGAATATAGTGGAAGATTTTGTAGAGAGATTTTTAACGGATTTTGTAGAGAGATTTTATAGAGGGATTTGTAGAGAGATTTGGTGTGAAAAATGAGAGAAATGGGGTGCCATTTGTAGACTAAAAAATCTATATAGAAAACCAAAATTTTAAACTAACAAAAAAAGAAGAAAAAAAAAACCTCCCTCCCTCCTCCAACGGTCCATTTTTTTGTGTGTAAGTGTGTATGTGTGTGTGTGTGTGTGTGTGTGTTTTGGGGGGGTGGGGGGGGGGGGGGGGGGGGTGGCGGTTGGGGGGGGGGTTTGACAATTCAAAATAAATAAATTATAACAAGCCCGGGCAGGCGGGCTTGGCCCAAAACCAAAAACCAAACACAAAAAAAAAATAAAATAAAAAATAAAAAAATTAATAAGTGGGCGGAGGGCCCAAAGGCTAAACGACCACTAAAAAAAAAAAAAAAAAGTCGGTCGATTCGCGCACCCGATTTTGGTTCGGTTTGGAACCGGGAAACTGGCAGCGGTGGCTGGTTCGGATTCCATACCACGGTTTCTCGTTCCAGTTTGCCAGTTCGAACCTAAGCGTGATCGGGTCTAGTGGCGCGAAGAGAAGGAACTGAGAACCGGGTTCGGGTCTAGGCTAGACCATACATATAATTTATATAAAAAATAAATACCATTAACTAGAGCTATATGTTACAAAAAGCATTTGATATGTAAATCCTCATGAAATGATTACAGAGCCAAAATCGGTTGATCATCAATGTAACCCTTGATTCCCTGAAAACACAAGATGAATGAGCATAGTATAAGATCAATAATTTTATTTTTATTTTTTTGGGAAAAACGTGTCAGTACCCCCGAGTGTTTTTTTTGTTGCTATTTATTTACTCCTCTATTAAAATGTATTGACCCTCAAGATATTTTGTGAGAGAGAGAGAGAGAGAGAGAGAGAGAGAGAGACTCTGCAAGAATTTAACATGTAAAACCTAAAAGATTATCTATATTACTCACAGGGAAAAATATCTGCTTAAACGCCAACTATCCTCATTTACAGATTTTTTTTTGAATTCCTTGTGCATTGAGGGAAATTGTTGCTAAGAAAACCAAAACACCCATATAATCCCAAAAGAAAAAAATTATTCGAAAAACCTATAATCTCAAAAGAAAGTTTAATAATTAAAGTCTTATGAATGAAATTTCATTAGTGTGAGACTCACGGTGTATCTATTCTCCCTTTCTTTGAATTCTTTTCATTAGTGAGAGAAATCAGGAAGATGCAGCGTTTATCTGATTGGCTAGTCAAGCATGAAATAGAGACTTTACAAATAAAAACCGAGGATTAGTATTCATTGTGCCCTTGGGAAAGTAGTTGATAAGAAAATCAAAACACCATTGTAATCCCATAAGTCGAAAATTACTCAAAAAAATCTATAATATCACAAAAAAAAAAGTTTCGATAACTAAAGATAACTAAAGGCTAATAAACAAAAAATCATTAGTGAGACTCAAATAGGTTGGTTGTCAGCTAGTCATCTGACGTCTAGTTCTCATAACCCCCATTTTTTTACTCGTTCGACATTCCGTTCTCGCATGTGGAGTTGAATGCATTTTCCAGTTCATTTATTTCGAATTTACTCAGCTGGATCATGGATGGCTTAGGGAGTTCTTATAGGTTGATTGGTTTTTCTGAGATGAATGAGACTTCGGTATTTCGTACCGCTTACCACCGTCGGATTGTGAACAAACAGAATGCAAGATAACTACTGATGAGTTGAGTCTCTCTTTTTTCTCTCTGTGATGTTCTCACGGACGGGTCGCATCCCAAGCGGCACAAAGCCCTCAGGTGGTGGTGCAACAGCCAACGGCAGCGGCTGAAAAGCCATCAGATCAGCTTCATAAGGATGTTGTCCATACGGCATCCTCGGTGGTGTAAACCCCGTTGTTGGCGGCGGCGGCGGCGGCGGCGGCGGCGGTGGTGCAAAGGCCAGTGGAACATAATTAGGATACTGCATATATGGATCCATAATCATCTGTCCTCTCCAATAGTTCATCCATTGCCAATTCACTGGCCATATTGCCCCATATGGATGATGACAAAATCCTGCATTCTGATTCTGCTCAGCGCTAGGACTGTTCTCTTCGCAGTTTTGCGAAGAGGTCGCAGTAATTTCTCCTCCATTGTCATCTTCATCATCGTCGTGAAGATCAATCACTACAGGCATGGCCGGTGGTGAACAAGTCCGCGTGGCTTCGAAATCCCTGCCGCCACCATGAAACTCCAAACTATTCTCTCTTCGCCCGAGAAATTCAATCCTCTCTTTAACTCGTAGCAGCTCGGAGTCGACTGAGCGCAACTCTTTCGCAGAACTCTTGTCGGACTTTTCAGTGAGCAATATCCCTCTTCTTGTGTGGCGGCGCCCGGGACAGTTCTTGGACTACCGGTCGGGGTAATTTGTGAGATTGAGCTTGTACTTGCTCGGCCTGGACGGGCTGAGCTCGCGGTACCTGCCATAGATTTCTCGAAGCTCCTCTTCTTTCTCTGGCCATGTAACAACTTGTCCGTTGGGTCCCAAGCACACCATCAAGGTCGTAATGTTGCAGAGCATTTCCAGATCACGGGCGTTCTTCTTCAACGTCGCGCTCCTCTTTCTGAAAGTTACGTTTCTAGTTGCCTCATCTTTGATGAACTCTTTTCCCACGCCCATTTGAAACTGCAATAACAATGAAATTATGATCTTTGCATGTGCTTTTTACGTGCAGAAGAAGAAGGATGCAGAGCAAAAAAATTCTGTTTAAACCTTTTCTCTCAACTACAGATTCTTTTTCTTTATCGACTTTGACTCTCTTTTTATATATACAGGGAATACAATCCAAATACAAATTTAACTCAAAATCAAGCTTCTATTCCTAATATATTACTTGGTTTATTTTAGAAATAAGAAACTTTTAAAATAATCTTAACACCATTATGACTCTTAGACTAAATTTTAGAAACTCTAAAAAAGATACTAAATCAACTCAAAATTTTACTTTCCTATTGCATGATGAATTACAATTCCCAACATAACCTTACATACTGAAGGAACACCATTATTCTTTTTATTAACACTCTACTACTATCATCATCATCATCATCATCATCATCATTAATATCAGTAACAATATTAATAATTACAATGAAGATGATAATGATAAGTAAACTCCACTTAGAACATACATTTTACAAGACTAGCTATAAGTTTCGTGCACCAAGTAAATATTGTTTAGATATACTATTTTATTTAAAATTATTTCTTATAATTTACAACTTTTCTCCTGTCCCATTTTGATTTTCCCAAGATGCACTCTACTTTAAAGTTGACATGAGAAAAGTGACATATATCATCAGATGAATTTTAAGATTATTGTTGATCTAGCACAAATAAGCCACTATTTTAAAATAAGATAATAATAAGATAATAAGAGTTGTGGTTTGAAAAGGATGTTCATGGGGCGATGGCGTCAGCGGTGAGGATCTGGGTGGTGAGGGTTGTTGGCCCAAAATGTTACACTCTCTATTTGTTTAAGTTTTGATGATAACAAAACACATAGAAGTTATTTGGTACTAATAAGTTGTTTAGAATGAGTTTCAGGTTTATACTAGTCATGATGGTCTTATTAAGCATATTGCAAGGATAATGGCGCTAAAAGACAAATGACGCAAGAGGACGTTTTCATAGGAGAGAAGGCTCTAGCTCGGCAACGCGGTTCAGAGACACCTTCCTATAAAGTTTTTATATTTTTAGTTTGTTTAAGAATAGTATATACATTTGAAGCTCAAATACACACACATAAATTCAATACGTTTGGTTTTTGATTTAATCGGTTTTGGATTTAGAGTACATATATCGTGTTTTGGATTTGAACCAGTTTTTGTTCTGCTGATCTGCTTGACACCCTTTTATAGTTGTTATCATAACTTTTTATTCTTATAATCAAATAACATGATTTAACTTGCATTTCAAAGATAACTTTCAGATATAAATTTCTTATTCAATAGTCATTTTCAGATTCAAATTTTAAAGATGTCAAATATTTGGTTGAACTCTGTTCTTGTTCTGAAAATAGCTTACAGTTTCTGTTTTGACACCTATCAGTGTTTTATTGATAACTTTTTAATAAAAATTGATATTGAGTTGATTTTAGTTGCATTAAAACGAAGACTTAAACAGATATAAATTATTCCTATATACCTAATTCTGAATTCGGACGTTTGCAGCCTAAAAAATGTGCTCAAAGTTGACCAATCTGCCAGATTGACAGTAATGGCTAATTTTCTGGAGGCTGATTTTTAACATGTTTTCAAAATGTGTTTAAGTTTAAATAAAACGTGGTTAGCTGTATTAGAGGGTCAATTTCTTCCTCTTATATTCAGGTAAAACTTTTCTATGTTTACTCTTCCTAATCCTATATAAAGGGGTCATTAGGATGGAGGTTTTTACAACAAAAATTCAAAAATCAAAAGTTTTGAGTTTCTTGAAAAAGAGCTTTTGTTTAAGTTTTGGGCTATTATTTTTAAAAGTTTTCTGAAAGTTTTTGGTTCTTAAAATCTCTCTTTTATTTTTATATCACTTACAAAACCTTGAGCTTCAATCTTATATATTATTCTCTAGGGTTTTTGTAAAGAAAGTTTTCAAGAGAGAGTTTGTGGTCTTTTGATCATCCAGTGATTATTGTATTTGTGGCTCCACTACCTCTGGACTAGAGGAGTTGGGTACTCCCTAGTGATTGTAATCCTTTGTGAAAATTCTAGTGGATCGAAAATCCTTCTGGGTGAAGGCGGGGACGTAAAGCTGGGTGCTCGAACCTCGGAACAAATCTCTGTGTTTGCGATTGGTTTACTTGCTTCATTTATTTGCTTTATATTCATTGCTATATTTATTTGCTTCATATTCATTGCTACATTGTCGATCAACACTCACACAACAAGATTGCATTGCGCACCTCAAACTCTTATCTAGAGGAATCACGAGGAAGGAGTTCAGAGCCCTTCACGGGGTATTCGGTTTCTAGTCTTATTTCGGGTGATCGTTGCATCATAACTTTTAAATTTGTACATTGATTAGCATTATCACCTATTCACCCCCCCTCTAGGTGATTTCAATTGGTATCAGAGCCTACGCTCCTGATATTAGGTTTAACCACCTAGGAGTGAGATCTTGGCTAGCTAATCTAAGATTTGCATTTTCATACTTATTGTTTATACACACTTATGGATCCCCTTGCCCCTCCCTTGATTAATGTTTGTGACTTTGAAATATGGAAGATTAGAATGAGTATTTATTTAAAATCCCTAGGTTGTTATGTTTACCTTGCTGCTACCAAGGAATCTTTTATTGGTAATAGCAAGTATAAAATGGCTAATGCTCAAGCCCTAAGGGCTATTAGAAACTCACTAAGTAAAAAATATTTATCTATGGTTTCTCATTGTGATTCCGCCTTTGCAGTGTGGAACATATTGACCTCTCCCGAGCTTCAAACACAAATCAATATGGAGGAAAAATCTAGTGGAGAAGAATCCAACCAACGTTGCTTCATGGTCCAAGGGAATGACTCCCTTGAGGTATATTCGAAAACTCAACTAGATAATAGTGTTAGTTCTTCTTGTGGTGATTATATAGATGCACATGCTTTATATGAAGAACCATCTATAGTTAGTGAAAAATTACAATCCAAATATAAGGTTTTGAAAAATAAAAATTCTAAATTAAAAGAAGAAAATAAAAACTTTCTTTCTAAGGTTGATTTGGTTTTGCAAGAAAAGGATGAGATCTCAAATGAAAGGGACTCATTGAAATCCCAACTTGATCTTGTCATAAATGAAAATAAGATATTAAAAAGTAAAAATGATTGTGATGTTGTTTTGAAGAAAAATGAGATTTTATCTTCAAAATTAGATTTTATTTTAAAAAATAACCATTCTTTGAAAAATGAAATAGATTTTATTTCAAAGGAATTAGATTTAGTTTTAAATAAAAATAAATATTTGAAAAATGAATTGTCTTCACATGTTTGCCATGCTTGTGTAGCTTCACCTAGCTTATCTATTGCATGCCCCTCTACTTCTTTAATTGAAAAAGATATAAATTTGTTAAATAAGAATATGGATTGTTTGGGCTCCACTTTGAGCCAATGTGTCATGAATCATACACGGTTGGAAGCTATGTTTCAAAAGAAACAAGTTCCTATTATGCATGCACACCATACACGGCATACACATGCTCCTCACGGTCACAACTATCACACTATGTATGCTCATGTGTACACTTGTACACATTGTGGACGAAAGGGCCACCTTGCTAAATTTTGCTATGATAAGATACATGATGAAAATTTAGCAACTAAATTTGTTTGGGTTAGAAAATGTGCTAACCCCCATGGACCCAAAAGGATATGGGTACCAAAGACCACCCCTATGCTATTTGATGTAGGTGTGGGCTCTCGCATGACGTGAGAGTGATGGTACTTTGAGGTGGATGCGTTCCGAGCTTAAAGAGGACAATTTGGATGCATCACTTTCAAGGGAAGTTTGGTGGAAGGACCACCTTGTTTTGGAGACATGGAGAGTTGTCCTCATGGTTTTGGTAATGATTCCTTACTCCTCATTTATTTTTGCATGCTTTTAGATCATTCATTTTTAGCATGTTTTGATGTTAATTGATTAGTATGTTATATGCCATGTTTATTAGATTAGTGATATACATGATTAGTATTTGAGACACCCATGTTTAATATGGATTTATATCTTTGTGTTCTCTCATTTGTTTAACTATTATGTATGTCCTATATCTATGCATGTGCATGTACATGATGATCATATGTATATTTGTGAGTTTTGATGCTTCATGTTTGATTACTTATTTGGATGTTAGTTTTCATTAAGACTTGGATATATACTTGTACAACTAGTGAGATACAAATAGACTATTAGATGTTTGTACTTGAACGCTCATTTGTACTCATTAGATGTACTAGTATAGCCTAGTTTTGATGATTCATACATTTGACTTGTATTCCCATTTATTTGACATGTTTTTATGTTTTATACTTCATGTATATGTCTATCTTGTTTAAACTATTAGATATACATATACATCCTTGAGCCACGTGCCTTCATGCATATACATTTGTGGACTCGTTATGTTTTGGATATGTATGTATACTTTAGTTTGTACATGACATACATATGCCTTGAAGATTAAATCATTTTGATGACTTTCATGTTTTGAGGAATTTCTTATCAAGCCTAATTGCATATTTTCATGATGATACGTTTCACATAACACTTGTACACTCACTTTACTTATTGGTTTCTCATGATTTTGTTTTCATGAGTATGATATGTGCCTTATTGATTTTGAGTGTTTAGTGACCATGTGATTTACATGTGTTTCATGAAATATAATTTTGTTTTATTCCTTACTTGAAGGATTTTGTACTAGTTTACAAGTTTTTCATTAAACTAGTTCGTATTCTTCATTTGGTAGAGTTTTTCAAACATACTTTATTTTCAAACTATGCCTATTTACTTTCAAATCATAATTTTTGAAAACCCCTACCTTTTAAGGGCGGTTGGATGGGCGACCATGCCTCGTATACCCTTCTTGAATATTTTTTAAACTTGTGCATGATAAGGGTGGTAAGTATGAGTTATACACTTGATTCACATTATATTTTTATTGGTATCAAAATTGATATTTCATATGTTTGTATACTCATATGTGTTTTCTATATATGTATGCCTCATATTTCAATTAGTATATCCATAAATACATATATATGATTTGATTGTGCTTGTTTCACATGTCTTTACATTTTTTTTGAAAAAAAAGCACAAATTATGTTTGCTAAGCTTGATTTAGTTCATCATGTCAATTATTTTTAATTAGTATCTATTACAATCTTATGCATTGTTTCTTTTAGTATTTCATAAAGGGGAGAAAATTCTTGTTTTTAAATTGGTTTTATGTAAAATTGGTATTGGTTGTATTTTCAATTTGTATCAGTTTTCATTTCAAATTGGTATCCATATGTTTATCAAAAATTTTAAATTGATATTTAAAAAAAACTTAAGTTTTGATCTTTAAGATTGATGATATGGCAATCGATTGTTTATTTTTTTTAGCCCCTTTGTTGATGAATTGACAAAAAAAAAGGGAAGAGATATTTGAGTTTATGTATGCATATATGCATGTTTATATCTTGTTCAAGCATATATTATTTATTGGTTGTTTCCTAACCCTTTTTTATGTATGACAAAAAGGGGGAGAAGTATTGGTGATTTCATATTTTGGTTTCATATTTTGTACATGTTCATATTTTGTACATGTTTATCTTATATATGTATATGTAGATTTCATGTTTTGTACATATTCATATATGTATATGTTTTCATGTTTTATACTTAATAAAATAGAGTATCATTTGAGGGGGTTTATATCCCTTTTATATCTAGTGTTATAACCTATATGTTTTGTCATCACCAAAAAGGGGGAGATTGTTGGCCCAAAAGGTTACACTCTCTATTTGTTTAAATTTTAATGATAACAAAACACATAGAAGTGATTTGGTACTAATAAGTTGTTTAGAATGAGTTTCAGGTTTGTACTAGTCATGATGGTCTTATTAAGCATATTGCAAGGATAATGGCGCTAAAAGGAAAATGACGCAAGATGACGTTTTCATAGGAGAGAAGGCTCTAGCTCGGCAACGCGGTTCAGAGACACCTTCCTATAAAGTTTTTATATTTTTAATTTGTTAAAGAATAGTATATACGTTTGAATCTCAAACACACACACATAAATTCAATACGTTTGGTTTTTGATTTAATCGGTTTTGGATTTCAAGTACATATATCGGGTTTTGGATTTGAACCAGTTTTAGTTCTGCTGATCTGCTTGACACCCTTTTATAGTTGTTATCATAACTTTTTATTCTTATATTCAAATAACATGATTTAACTTGCATTTCAAAGATAACTTTCAGATATAAATTTCTTATTCAATAATCATTTTCAGATTCAAATTTTAAAGATGTCAAATATTTGGTTAAACTCTATTCTTGTTCTGAAAATAGCTTACATTTCTGTTTTGACACCTGTCAGTGTTTTATTGATAACTTTTTAATAAAAAATGATATTGAGTTGATTTTAGTTGCATTAAAACGAAGACTTAAAGAGATATAAATTATTCCTATACCTAATTCTGAATTCGGACGTTTGCAGCCTAAAAAATGTGCTCAAAGTTGACCAATCTGCCAGATTGACAGTAATGGCTAATTTTCTGGAGGCTGATTTTTAACATGTTTTCAAAATGTGTTTAAGTTTAAATAAAACGTGGTTAGCTGTATTAGAGGGTCAATTTCTTCCTCTTATATTCAGGTAAAATTTTTCTTTGTTTACTCTTCCTAATCCTATATAAAGGGGTCATTAGGATAGAGGTTTTTATAACAAAAAATTCAAAGATCAAAAGTTTTGAGTTTCTTGAGAAAGAGCTTTTGTTTAAGTTTTGGGCTATTATTTTCAAAAGTTTTCTGAAAGTTTTTGGTTCTTAAAATCTCTCTTCTATTTTTATATCACTTACAAAACCTTGAGCTTCAATCTTATATATTATTCTCTAGGGTTTTTGTAAAGAAAGTTTTCAAGAGAGAGTTTGTGGTCTTTTGATCATCCAGTGATTATTGTATTTGTGGCTCCACTACCTCTGAACTAGAGGAGTGTGATTGAGGAGTTGGGTATGTAAGATCACCTAGAGGGGGGGTGAATAAGTGATGGCTAATCTAATGGTCACTTATGAACAAATAATGCGGAATTAAAACTAAGATGACCAAATTAAACTTCTTTTAATTAAACACTTATGTATAACACAAGAGTGTTGCCGAATTCCCCTTGCGAGGCTCTGGACAAACTCCTCTAGATTTCCCTTGAATGGGTTGAGGTGCCGCGTTGGCTCTCTTGGTTGAATACAAGTGTTAGCAACAATCCCACGCAAGTATATATCAAATATGCACAAGGGTATATCAAGCATGTAAAGTAAATACAATGTAAGTAATGCAAGATATAATAGAGATAAAAAGAGTAAGAGAGCAAGAGTGAGCAATCGCAAACACAAAGGGTTTGTTTCGAGGTTCGAGCACACTTGCTCTACATCCCCACCTTCGACACACGAAGGATTTCCACTATGCACGATCCAACCGGATCTCTCCTTGGTGCCGCAACACCTACAAGCCCTCGGACTCCCAAAGTCCCTTACACACCCCAAGCCCACCGGCTCGTCGAGGCCGCACCTCGTACAACAAGTCCGCACCCGAACTCAAAACACCAACGAGCACACTTGCCCGTTTCCTCAAATACAAAGAAAGATCTTGGTGATCTAAACACTTGATCACCTAACAAAACTCTCACTACAACACTCCTATAGGATAGATATAACTATGGATGCTCAAGTGTAGTGTGAGAAATCAAGGAAAGAACTTTGATGGAAAACTCAAGAAATCACAATAAACACTCTCTTGATAAAATCCCTTTTGATAGGAAATATTGGCACTCTATTTTGTGGAGAAAACTCTGCTAAAAGAATGGAAATAACTGGACAAAAGTTCTCCTAAAATCTTGGCTCAAAATAATGACAAAACCTCCTTTTATAGAGGTCAGAAAAATCTGACCGTTGGGGTCTGTCAGAGCTGCCGGTCGACCGCCCGGTCGACCGGTAACGGTCAAAAATCTGACCGTTACAGCCTCCGGTCGACTGGCCCGGTCGACCGAGAAGAACAGAGAGCACTGCTCTCAGTTCCGGTCGACCGGCCCGGTCGACCGCACAAAACTGCCAGACGTGCACAGTTTTGTGCACGTCGGTCGACCGGCCCGGTCGACCGACCTCTGTGCAATGGGTTAACTTGGAGCACAGTTTTGAGGTCTAAAACGTTCGAATTTGGGAATAAGTATATAGGATGAATTTGTAGATATTGAAGTCTTCTTTCTAATGCAACTTAAATCAAATCAATATCAATTCGGAATTGAAAGTTATCAATAAAATATTAAAAGGTATCAAATCAGAAACTGAAAACTATTTTTCAGACTTCAACCCAATATTTGACATTCTTAACATTTAAATCAGAAGATGATTATTGAATATTAAATGTAGCTCTGAAAGTCATCTTTAAAATGCAATATAAATCATGTTAATTGAATATAGGAATCAAAAGTTATGACTAGAAAACTAAAAGTGTGTCGAGCAGATCAGCAGGACGGACGAGAGTTCTAAAAAGGTTTTGGTTAAAAACATATGTATATTTGAAACACCAAAAACTAAAACGGTATTTTTCTAGAACTAAAAATCTTTTATGAAAACACATAAATCAAGAGTGTGTGTGTGTGATATGAACTTGAGCAATCCACCAACTATCTATCCTTTACATTTTAACTAAAACAAACAAAATCTTATACCTAGACACAAGTCTTCATCTTCTTGAAGTCTTCCCTTGAAGTCTTCTCATCTTCTTGACTTGGTTCACATGCAATCCACCGAGCTCATCTCTAGATGTGGTCTTGATGCATAGGCTCGTGAATCGACCGGTGCTAGCTTCCAACTTGACATTTTATCCTTTGTTGAAGCTCCACACCTACTAAGATCTTGATAAGGAATCTGTCACTAATTAAACACAAGATCATTAGTAAACATAACTTCATGAGTTGATCATCATCAAAACTAGGGTGATAGGCCTTTGGGCCAACAATCTCCCCCTTTTTGATGATGACAAAACTCATGAAGTTATATATGCATGGATTAAAGTAAAGCTTCAAAGAAGCTCCCCCTTAACTCATGCATATCAAATAAATGATAAAGATATGACAATGAAGCACATGACATGTATGCAAATGAATGGAGATAACACAAAAACAAATCTTTTTCTCCTATTATTTGCAAACCAATACAAAAAAAACATATATGCATAACTAACAGGAAGACAAATACTTCTCCCCTTAAGTAAAGAAAACATGCATATATACTCAAATACTTCTCCCCCTTTTTGTCAATCATCAACAAAGGGTTCAAAGTAAAATCAAATCAAAAAAATTTTTCTCCCCCTTTTTGTCAAAAACAAAGAAATAAGGAGGGGTATACAAATCAACCAATAAAGATTTATATGCGATATACATTCATGAAGAGGAAGACGTTAAGTTAGCTTCCCTACAATGTGCATTGCATGAAAGAGGGATGTGAAGCCCTGATTCACACAACACAACTATGTAATGCATAGGAGGAGATGTGAAGCTCCCCCTACACACGTATATCATAAAAGAAGAGATGTTAAGCTCCTCAATTTATAATATACTCAACATGAATCTATATGTAAGAGAGATGTTAAGCTCTCCTTCCATATAGGAAATACAAAACAAAACATTTTTAATTTTCTTTATCAAAACAAAATTTTGAACTTTTCCCAATAAAACAAATTTTGAACCAATCATAATTTGTAATTTTGATACCAATAGAAAATAGCACTTGAAGATGTGTGATATCAAGTTATCATTGCAAAAAAAATTTTTTTTTTGTTTCAAACATATTGATATCAATTGTAATCATATAACAAATTTGAAGTTGAGGCCTATTGATACCAAATGAAAGATCTAAAATAAAATTTTTATTTTTCATAAGCTTATGCATAGCTAATATAAGGTGTGAACTTAGCATAAACTTTTTGTGCTTTTAAGAATGTAAATCAATTGTAAAGCAGGCACAAGAAAATCATATATATGTATGTGAATAGATAAGACCAATTTGAAAATTAGGGCATACATATATAGGAACCAAAATGTGAGTAATATACCAATTATAAAATTAACACTGTAAATCATGTATATACTCATAACCAAAAAATTGGTAGGTTTAAAAGATAGTTATGTTTAAGCACTACCAAAATTTGAAGAATAAATAACTAGTTATAAATAATTTTTGAAAAACTAGTTAAAGATCCTTCAAAACATGAAATCATATGTTATTCATGAATTATACTAAATACATACAAGTTTAAGCACGCATAGTCCATAAAGCTCAAAAATTATTTTTTATTATAAAAGATGAGTGTTCAAAGGTTATGTAAATGGTATTTTCATGAAAATAGAAAGTGAAGCATGAATCTCATGAAAATCTTATTTTTCATCTTAAAACAAATCATATATTTTTCATAAAGCATTGCTAAATACATAAAGATTTAATCACTCATGGTCTATAAAGCTCAAAATATTTTGTATCATAAAGATGAGTGTTCAAAAGATCATGTAAATAGCATTTTTATGAAATAGTCATTCAAGCTCAAAAAGATCATAAATCACATTTTGTTGTACAAATCAAAAACATGAAAAATCATTTTTTTTATTATTATTTATTTAAAATACTAATCTTCATGGTATATGTATGATTTATCCAATTCTAACAATATGCATACATATCCCAAATATGAAAAGAGTCCAATATATATTGCATGAAGGCAAGTGACTCAAGGGTATACATGTATATTTATTAGATTTGAATTAAACACACATATACATGAAGTAAGATCAAAGATAGGCATAACAAGTATAAATGACCGAATCATCAAAACTAGCCTATACACATGCATATAGTGGATACAAATGAGCATGAAGTTCAAATATATATGAGTCAATTGTAGTTCACTATTCATATATGTATAAATGCAAGTTTTGACATATTCTACATTTAAGCATGTAAATGCCACATGAAGCACCCAAAAAAAATATGAACATGCTACATGATACATGAAATTAAAAGCATGTGCATAAAAGAAATAGAAGTTTAGAAATTGTTACCAACTCCAAAGCTCCTAGCATGGTGGTTGACCCACCAAAATTCCTTGATAGCGGTGCTTCAAGTATGTGTCATTTTAGTTCAAATGCACTCACCATCAAGGCACCAAATCTCTCACGTTTTGAGAGATTCCTCACCTACATCAAATACACAAGGTGGGGATTTTGGTACCCATATTTTCTTGGGTCCTATGGGGTTAGTCTTGTAAGGAACCCAAGCATTTTTATTTTTATCAAAAATAAGAACATTTAACCTTTCATAACAAAATTTTGCTAAATGGCCTTTGCGGCCACAATGTGTACATATGTACACCTTAGCATACTTATGAGTGGGAGTGCGAGCATGATGTGCATCATAAGCAAGTGCATGATGTGAATGTGCATGAGTATGAGGAACTTGTTTCTTTTGAAACAAGGATTCCAATCTAGTATGATTGAATGCACATGAGCTCAATTAGAGCTCAAATTATCAATTTTATTTTTCAACTTTTTAATCTCATTTTGATCAATGTGTGCATGAGAAGTATGATGAGATATATGATCAATTTTCTTTTTCTTTTGAAAAACATTATCCTTTTCTTTTTCAACAAATTTTCTTTTTAAAGACTTATTTTCTTGCAAAATGACTTCCTTTTGTTTTTCCACCATATCAATCTTATTTTTCAAAATAGTGTTCCCTTCACATAAATCATTCAATTTAGCAATCAAGGAAACATTCTCATTTTTCAAATCTTCATTTTCTTTTTCTAGACATGCAAGTTTATTTCTAAAGAATCATTTTCTACATGCTTGCAATCAAATTTCTTTTTCCAACTTTCATTATCTTTTTCTAAGCATGCAATGTTATTTCTATATGAGTCATGTTCCTTATGCATGCAAGCAATTTCCTTTTTCAAATTTTTATTATTCTTTTAATCATGTCATATTTCTCAAGCAATAATTGGCAAAATGTATTAAGCTCATCATATGACATATTAACATCCTCATCCTAGGATTCGGTAGTTACCTCAAGGGGTTATCCCCTTGGACCATATAGCATACGTTGGAGATGTCGCTCCCAACGTCCGAATCGCTCCCCGCATAGTATAGGTCCTTTTCGCCAAGGGAGGTGATGGTGTTCCAAGCTACAAAAGCCGATTCAACATTAGAAACCCTAGATAAATAATCATCATTTAGGGTTGACTTAATAGCATGAAGGGCTTTTGCATTAGCCTCAATGTTCTTACCAATTAAGCAATATTCTTTATTAGTTGTGGTAAGATATACACTAAGGCCAAGTCCTTTGAGGAACAAAGACATCTTAACCTTCCAAATTTGGATGTTAGAATGTCAAAGGTGGGTGGTGACATGAAGTCCATTGTGTGTGTACAAATCTTGTGATTAGCCTAAAGGAGGATCTTTAACTCTAGGTTGTTAGACCCAATATCAAGAGCACTTGGCTCTGATACCAATTGTAAGATCACCTAGAGGGGGGTGAATAGGTGATGGCTAATCTAATGGTCACTTATGAACAAATAATGCGGAATTAAAACTAAGATGACCAAATTAAACTTCTTTTAATTAAATACTTATGTATAACACAAGAGTGTTGCCTGTTGGCCCAAGGTTACAATCACCCTTGTTTAAGTGTATTTTGATGATTACAAAACATATTAGTTATTTGTACTAATAATATTTGTTGTTTAAGTGTGTTTCAGGTTTATCATCACACTAGAAGTACTCTCACTCAAATACAAAATTTTTGGACTCAAGTACAAGCTTTTGGACTCAAGACTTTTCAATTTGGGCTCAAGTTGCAATATTGAAGATCATATGAAGAAGCAAATTGAAGACCTTGAAGTCTTTTAGAGTTTGTAAGTTTTTTAGAATGTTAAAGTTTGATTGTAGGAAATTTGGCTCTAGGATTTGCACACACATTTTGCTTCAAAATATTTCCTATATTTTGAAAAAGATTATTTCTAAGTTTTATGCCTTAGTTTATATACATGTACCAAAGCTTTATATACATTGAAAATCTTGTTTAAACATGTTATAAACTATTTTCTGCATAATACTTAGCTATATGTTACAAACTATTTTCTACAAAATTATATCTCAAATTTTTCCAACTCAAAACAGTCCAGAAATCCTGTTTCAGGCAACATCGGTCGACGGCCCGGTCGACCGGCGTTGTGTCCGGACATGCACAGTTTGTGCATGTCTGTCGGTCGACCGGACCGGTCGACCGACAGAGAGCCTTCTGCTCTCTGGAAATTTCGGTCGACCGGACCGGTCGACGGGAGCCAACGGCTAGTTCCAGCTAGGCCGGCGGTCGACCGGACCGGTCGCCGCCAAGCCTGCAACTCAGCAACGGCTCTTTCCTCTTTGGGATTTTCTGAAAATCTGTTTTCTTTTTCTGTTTTAACAGACTTTTGGAGAGTTGTTGGGGTGCTTTTGCAGGTTGAATTAGGTGAAAAGAAAATGTTTTTAACTTATTTTCAACCCTATAAATAGAGGAGAAGTCTCTCCTTCATATTACTTAGAAAAATCCTCAAGTTTTGTTGTTTTCAAAAGAGAAAAGAAAAATTGTTTTAAGCCTTCAATTCCTACTCTTTCAAGTTTGTTTTTCAGTTGTGTTTGATTCTCTATATCACTCTACAACTGAAGTTTTCTCACCACACTTCATAGAGCCAAAAATCCTATACTCATTCTATAGTGAAGTTGTAAATTGAAGTGAGAGTGTTTGTAAAAGATTGAGAAAAAGTGTAGTGATCAAGTTGTGATCACTTTGTTCTTGTAATTCCTTCTTGTGGAGCAACCTCTTCGGTAGAGGTCCTTTGTAATCGGTGGAGCTCGGTGCTCGGTCTTCGGTAGACCCAATTGTAAAGGCATCCTCGGTGGATAGTGGAAACCCTTCACGGAGGTGAAGGCGGGGACTAGAGCAAGTGTGCTCGAACCTCGAAACAAATCATCTTGTTTGCGATTGCCTTTGCGTTCTTCTTGCTCTTAATTTCTATTGCTTTACATTGCCTTGAATTATTTGCTTGAGAACTAACCCTCTACTTGTGAAATCTTGTGTTGTTTACTTTACTTGCTACACTTGTTGTGTTATCTTGTGAGCATTTCATTTTCATCATCATACTTGGAATTGATCGATCACACCTCAATACAACACGGTTGCATTGCGCACCTCTAACCCATTTAAGGGGAATTGGGAGGAAGGAGTTCAGAACCTCGCAAGGGGTATTCGGCTCTTAGTCGTGTTTTGAGAGATCGTTGCATCACTCACTTAATTAAAATTTAAAAAGATCACTAGATTAGCATTCACACCTATTCACCCCCCCTCTAGGTGTTTTTCAATTGATATCAGAGCTTGGACTCTAGGATTTGGTTTAACAACCTTAGAGAAGATCCTAATTTGCTAATCATTTCATTCACATTCATATAGTAAAAATGGCCGATGGAATTAAACCCCTCCTAAGTTTGATGGACTTAACTTTCCCATATGGAAGGTTAAGATGACCGTGTTTTTGCAATCTCTAGGTAGCCGAGTTGCAAAGGCCGTGACTAAGTCCTTTAGTGTACCCCCGGTGACGAATCCACTTGGTCCGAAATAGAGACTAAGGAATTCGATGCCAATGCCAAAGCTCACTATGCACTTCTACAAGCCCTAATGATGATGACATATCTAGGGTTATACATTGCAAATCCGCATATGAGATTTGGTCACACTTGATAGTCACACATGAGGGGACCTCACAAGTAAAGAAGGCTAAGATTGACCTTCTTAGGTCTCAATATGAAACATTTTGCATGCAAGAAAATGAAACCATAGATGATATGGTTACAAGATTTACCAAGATTACTAATGGACTCTCTTCTTTAGGTGAAGATATCAACAATGATCAAAGAGTAAGGAAGATCATCCGGGCTCTTCCTCCTTCATGGGAAGTTAAGCTACAACCTTGAAGGAACTCAACGACAATGAAGAGATGGAGCTCATAGGTCTCATTGGGAACCTCAAAACCCATGAGATGGAAAGGAAAGCAAGGGAGGACATGGCTCCTACCAAGAAGAAGACCATCGCCTTCAAGAGTCAAGCTACACACTCCGATGAAGATGATGAAGAAGAAGATGATGAGGAGCTCTCACTCCTTGTTAAGAATGTCCGGAGGATGTACAACAAGGCGAAGTACCAAGGTAGAAGAAGATGGCAAGGAGGCAAAGAAGAAAGGAAGATTGTGTGCTTCAATTGCCAAAAACCGGGACACATAGTTGCGGAGTGTCCGGACAAAGCAAAGCCCTCCACATCAAAGAAGCCATACAAGAAGAAGGCTATGAAGGCAACTTGGGATTCGGAGACCGAATCCAAAGAGGAGATAGACACCGCCAACATGTGCTTCATGGCTAATGAAGGCACAAGCAAGGTAACCTCTTCCCCTTCTCATAATGATGAACTTTCTATGGATGAGTTAGAAGAAGCTTTTGTTGAGTTATCACAAAACTATGATTTCTTAAAGAAAAAGTATTTAAAAATGAAAAGGAAAATGAATCTTTAAGTCATCAAGTTTTTACTCTTACAAAAGAAAGGATAATTTAGTTTCCACCTTGACCACTACGAAAAATGATTTTGAAAAATATAAGACTTCTTGCAAGGTAAGGCCCCACTAATTGATTCTAATGAAGTTTCCATGCTTAAGGAAAGATTAGACTCATTAAGTGTTGTTTTGAAAAATTGTGAATTTGATAAGAAAAGGGTTGAGGCTATGTTTCCTAAGAAACAAGCCCCAAAGAAAAATGCTCATGCTCATGTTCATGTTCATGCTACACAACCTAAACAACATGGCAAACCCCAAAAGCATGCTCACACTACTACACATACACATCATGCATTCATGTATAGAAAAGTGTACTCATGTTCACATTGTGGGCGGAAAGGACACTTAGCAAATTTTTGTTATGATAGACTAAGTGCATCACATCATAATGTTTGGGTTCGTAACACTAACTTTCAAGGACCCAAGAAAGTTTGGGTACCAAAGTCAACGATTATTTTAAATGATGTAGGTACTTTCCAAAGCCCAACGACGTAGAGGTTTGTGGTATCTTGATAGCGGTTGCTCAAGGCACATGACTTGGGACATCACAACTTTGCAACCCTATCAAGATATCATGAAGGTGGCACCGTCACCTTCGGAGATGACGCCAAGGGTAAAATCATCGGTATTGGTAATGTAAAACTTGGCACCTCTCCTTTAATTGAAAATGTGATTTTAGTTGATGGCCTCAAGCATAATCTCTTGAGTGTTAGTCAACTTTGTGATAAAGGTTTTGATGTTGTCTTTGATAATGTTTCTTGTAAAGTAATTGATAGAACTTCCAATGTTTGTGTATTTTCCGGTTTTCGTGAAAGCAATGTTTATATGATTGATATGTTAAATATGTCTTGTAATATTACTTGTTTAAAAGCCCTCGATGATGACTCTTGGTTGTGGCATAGGAGATTAGGGCATATTTCTTTTGATCATATTTCTAGATTAAATTCAAAAAAAATGGTGAAAGGTATTCCTCATTGAATTTTGAAAAGGACCGAGTTTGTGACTCATGTCAATTTGGGAAACAAACTAAGTCTTCTTTCAAGTCAATTAAGGATATCATGACATCACGTCCTTTGGAATTAATCCATATGGATCTATTTGGCCCAACACAAACCAAAAGTCTAAGTGGGAATAGATTTGCTTATGTTTTGGTTGATGATTTTTCAAGATTTACTTGGGTTTTCTTTCTTGAACATAAAAACCAAGCATTTTCGTATTTCCAAACTTTTAAGAAAAGAGTTGAAAAAGAAAAGGATTCTTTGATTTTGAGAATAAGAAGTGATAGAGGAGGTGAATTCATTAACCAACCCTTTACCACTTTTTGTGATGAACATGGAATAAAGCATGAACTTTCGTGTCCTAGAACTCCACAACAAAATGGAGTAGTTGAACGGAAAAATAGAACATTACAAGAGATGGCTAGGACAATGCTAAGTGAATACGGTCTACCACATTATTTGTGGGCCGAGGCCGTTAATACATCATGCTACATATCAAATCGTGTTTTCTTGTGTAAAAATACTACTAAAACTTCTTTTGAAATGTATTTTTCTAGAAAACCTAATGTTTCCTATTTTAAAGTTTTTGGTTGCAAATGTTTTGTTTTAAACACAAAAGATAATTTAGGAAAGTTTGATGCTAGATCTTATGAGGCTATTTTTGTAGGTTACTCAAACACTAGTAAAGCTTATAGAGTTTTCATTAGATCATCTTTGACTATTGAAGAGTCTATTCATGTTAAGTTTGAGGAATCTAACAAGTTTGTTAAGAATGTTGTAGAAATAGATGCTTTGCATGAAGGCTTGGAGAAAGTCACCTTGGAGGATGCTTCTACCATGGGAGACAAGCCAAAGGATGATGATGGAAGTGAAGCCAAAGTGGAAGAGGCCAAGGAAATGAACATCAAACAAATGAGTGGAGCCTACTCAACCACTACCTAAGGATTGGAGATTCAACCCTCATCATCCCAAGGACCTCGTCATAGGTGAAGTATCAAAAGGGGTAACTACTCGTTCTAAAATTCAAGATTATTGTGGCCACCTTGCATTTATTTCACACATAGAACCTAAAAATGTCTTAGAGGCCGAAGCCGATTCATATTGGTTGCTAGCCATGCAAGAGGAGCTCAATCAATTTGAGCGCAACCAAGTTTGGCACCTTGTTCCTAGGCCCCACGATAGACCAACAATTGGTACTAAGTGGATCTTTAAGAACAAGTTGGATGAATCGGGTAATGTAGTTAGAAACAAGGCTAGGTTAGTTGCCCAAGGTTACACTCAAATCAAAGGGATCGATTTTGAAGAAACCTTTGCACCCGTAGCACGGCTTGAAGCCATACGGATGACATTAGCATTTGCCTCATATAAAGATTTCAAATTATTTCAAATGGATGTTAAAAGTGCTTTTCTAAATGGTTTTATTGAAGAGGAAGTGTATGTTGAACAACCCCCCGGATTTGTTGATCCTACACATCCGGATTTTGTTTTTAAATTAGATAAAGCTCTTTATGGTTTAAAACAAGCCCCTAGGGCTTGGTATGAAAGATTGTCTTCATTTTTGATTTCCAATGGTTTTAAGAAAGGTAAAATTGACACAACATTGTTTACAAAACATGTAGAAAAAGATATTCTTATTGTGCAAATTTATGTAGATGATATTATTTTTGGTTCTACTAATGAATCTCTTTGCAAAGTTTTTGAGTCATGCATGAAGGATGAATTTGAAATGTCTATGATGGGAGAACTCAACTATTTCCTTGGACTCCAAATCAAGCAAAGGAAGGATGGGATCTTCATCAATCAAGCCAAGTACACAAAAGAACTAATCAAGAGGTTTGGGCTTGATGAATCTAGAGTAAGCAAAACTCCCATGGCAACAACTACCAAGCTTGACAAGGATGAACAAGGTAAAAGTGTAGACATTAAACTTTATAGAAGCATGATTGGTAGTTTGCTTTATTTGACGGCTAGTAGGCCGGATATCATGTTTTCCGTTTGTTTATGTGCACGTTTTCAATCATGTCCTAAGGAATCACACTTAATAGCGGTAAAACGCATAATTAGGTATCTTAAGGGCACAATTGAATTGGGTTTGTGGTATCCTAAAACCGGATTATTTGAAATGAAGAGTTTTTCGGATGCCGACTATGCGGGTTGTAGGGTAGATAGGAAGAGCACAAGTGGAACATGTCAATTCTTAGGTAATTGTCTTGTATCTTGGTCTTCCAAAAAGCAAAATTCGGTAGCCCTATCAACCGCCGAGGCGGAGTATGTTGCGGCCGGAGCTTGTTGTGCACAAGTTCTTTGGATGAAACATACTCTCCTTGACTATGATTTACATTTTGATCATGTTAAGATTTATTGTGATAATACTAGTACAATTCACATGACCAAAAATGCTAATCAACATAGTAAAACCAAGCACATTGATATTAGGTATCATTTTCTTAGAGATCACTTTGAAAAAGGTGATATTGATATTGACTATGTTTCTACCGATTTTCAACTTGCCGATATTTTCACTAAACCTTTAGATTATGCAAGATTTTCATTTATTTGTGGTGAGTTGAATGTATGTATGATTGATTCTTAAAATGTTTACTTTTGTTTTGGTATGTTTGTGTTTTTGATTTGTTTTAACCCTTTTTGATGTATGACAAAAAGGGGGAGAAAAATACAAGTTTGGAGAAAAATATATAAGTTTGGAGAAAAAGAATATAAGTTGATTAAAATTGTTGTGTATACTTAGACATTTGAAAAATAATAAGTTTGTTCATTATTTGGTTTTCCTTGACATTATTTGGTTTTCCTTAACAAAATTTATGGTGATGACTTTTTCAAATGCTTTATGTATGATTTCATAGTTTTTCATATTCATGATAGATACATAGCATTGTTTGAGGGGAGCTTTCCAAGCTTCTTTTTCCTCTCTTTATTTGTTTAATAACTATATGTTTTGTCATCATCAAAAAGGGGGAGATTGTTGGCCCAAGGTTACAATCACCCTTGTTTAAGTGTATTTTGATGATTACAAAACATATTAGTTATTTGTACTAATAATATTTGTTGTTTAAGTGTGTTTCAGGTTATCATCACACTAGAAGTACTCTCACTCAAATACAAAGTTTTTGGACTCAAGTACAAGCTTTTGGACTCAAGACTTTTCAATTTGGGCTCAAGTTGCAATATTGAAGATCATATGAAGAAGCAAATTGAAGACCTTGAAGTCTTTTAGAGTTTGTAAGTTTTTAGAATGTTAAAGTTTGATTGTAGGAAATTTGGCTCTAGGATTTGCACACACATTTTGCTTCAAAATATTTCCTATATTTTGAAAAAGATTATTTCTAAGTTTTATGCCTTAGTTTATATACATGTACCAAAGCTTTATATACATTGAAAATCTTGTTTAAAACATGTTATAAACTATTTTCTGCATAATACTTAGCTATATGTTACAAACTATTTTCTACAAAATTATATCTCAAATTTTTCCAACTCAAAACAGTCCAGAAATCCTGTTTCAGGCAACATCGGTCGACCGGCCCGGTCGACCGGCGTTGTGTCCAGACATGCACAGTTTGTGCATGTCTGTCGGTCGACCGGACCGGTCGACCGACAGAGAGCCTTCTGCTCTCTGGAAATTTCGGTCGACCGGACCGGTCGACCGGAAGAAGGAAACTGTGTTTCCTCCTTTTTGGTCGGTCGACCGGACCGGTCGACCGGGAGCCAACGGCTAGTTCCAGCTAGGCCGGCGGTCGACCGGACCGGTCGACCGCCAAGCCTGCAACTCAGCAACGGCTCTTTCCTCTTTGGGATTTTCTGAAAATCTGTTTTCTTTTTCTGTTTTAACAGACTTTTGGAGAGTTGTTGGGGTGCTTTTGCAGGTTGAATTAGGTGAAAAGAAAATGTTTTTAACTTATTTTCAACCCTATAAATAGAGGAGAAGTCTCTCCTTCATATTACTTAGAAAAATCCTCAAGTTTTGTTGTTTTCAAAGAGAAAAGAAAAATTGTTTTAAGCCTTCAATTCCTACTCTTTCAAGTTTGTTTTTCAGTTGTGTTTGATTCTCTATATCACTCTACAACTGAAGTTTTCTCACCACACTTCATAGAGCCAAAAATCCTATACTCATTCTATAGTGAAGTTGTAAATTGAAGTGAGAGTGTTTGTAAAGATTGAGAAAAAGTGTAGTGATCAAGTTGTGATCACTTTGTTCTTGTAATTCCTTCTTGTGGAGCAACCTCTTCGGTAGAGGTCCTTTGTAATCGGTGGAGCTCGGTGCTCGGTCTTCGTAGACCCAATTGTAAAGGCATCCTCGTGGATAGTGGAAACCCTTCACGGAGGTGAAGGCGGGGACTAGAGCAAGTGTGCTCGAACCTCGAAACAAATCATCTTGTTTGCGATTGCCTTTGCGTTCTTCTTGCTCTTAATTTCTATTGCTTTACATTGCCTTGAATTATTTGCTTGAGAACTAACCCTCTACTTGTGAAATCTTGTGTTGTTACTTTACTTGCTACACTTGTTGTGTTATCTTGTGAGCATTTCATTTTCATCATCATACTTGGAATTGATCGATCACACCTCAATACAACACGGTTGCATTGCGGACCTCTAACCCATTTAAGGGGAATTGGGAGGAAGGAGTTCAGAACCTCGCAAGGGGTATTCGGCTCTTAGTCGTGTTTTGAGAGATCGTTGCATCACTCACTTAATTAAAATTTAAAAAGATCACTAGATTAGCATTCACACCTATTCACCCCCCCTCTAGGTGTTTTTCATTGCCGAATTCCCCTTGCGAGGCTCTGGACAAACTCTCTAGATTCCCCTTGAATGGGTTGAGGTGCCGCGTTGGCTCTCTTGGTTGAATACAAGTGTTAGCAACAATCCCACGCAAGTATATATCAAATATGCACAAGGGTATATCAAGCATGTAAAGTAAATACAATGTAAGTAATGCAAGATATAATAGAGATAAAAAGAGTAAGAGAGCAAGAGTGAGCAATTGCAAACACAAAGGGTTTGTTTCGAGGTTCGAGCACACTTGCTCTACATCCCCGCCTTCGACACACGAAGGATTTCCCACTATGCACGATCCAACCGGATCTCTCCTTGGTGCCGCAACACCTACAAGCCCTCGGACTCCCAAAGTCCCTTACACACCCCAAGCCCACCGGCTCGTCGAGGCCGCACCTCGTACAACAAGTCCGCACCCGAACTCAAAACACCAACGAGCACACTTGCCCGTTTCCTCAAATACAAAGAAAGATCTTGGTGATCTAAACACTTGATCACCTAACAAAACTCTCACTACAACACTCCTATAGGATAGATATAACTATGGATGCTCAAGTGTAGTGTGAGAAATCAAGGAAAGAACTTTGATGGAAAACTCAAGAAATCACAATAAACACTCTCTTGATAAAATCCTTTTGATAGGAAATATTGGCACTCTATTTGTGGAGAAAACTCTGCTAAAAGAATGGAAATAACTGGACAAAAGTTCTCCTAAAATCTTGGCTCAAAATAATGACAAAACCCCCTTTTATAGAGGTCAGAAAAATCTGACCGTTGGGGTCTGTCAGAGCTGCCGGTCGACCCGCCCGGTCGACCGGTAACGGTCAAAAATCTGACCGTTACAGCCTCCGGTCGACTGGCCCGGTCGACCGAGAAGAACAGAGAGCACTGCTCTCAGTTCCGGTCGACCGGCCGGTCGACCGCACAAAACTGCCAGACGTGCACAGTTTTGTGCACGTCGGTCGACCGGCCCGGTCGACCGACCTCTGTGCAATGGGTTAACTTGGAGCACAGTTTTGAGGTCTAAAACGTTTGAATTTGGGAATAAGTATATAGGATGAATTTGTAGATATTGAAGTCTTCTTTCTAATGCAACTTAAATCAAATCAATTCGGAATTGAAAGTTATCAATAAAATACTAAAAGGTATCAAATCAGAAACTGAAAACTGTTTTTTAGACTTCAACCCAATATTTGATATTCTTAACATTTAAATCAGAAGATGATTATTGAATATTAAATGTAGCTCTGAAAGTCATCTTTAAAATGCAATATAAATCATGTTAATTGAATATAGGAATCAAAAGTTATGACTAGAAAACTAAAAGTGTGTCGAGCAGATCAGCAGGACGGACGAGAGTTCTAAAAGGTTTTGGTTAAAAACATATATATATTGAAACACCAAAAACTAAAACGGTATTTTTCTAGAACTAAAAATCTTTTATGAAAACACATAAATCAAGAGTGTGTGTGTGATATGAACTTGAGCAATCCACCAACTATCTATCCTTTACATTTTAACTAAAACAAACAAAAATCTTATACCTAGACACAAGTCTTCATCTTCTTGAAGTCTTCCTTGAAGTCTTCTCATCTTCTTGACTTGGTCCACATGCAATCCACCGAGCTCATCTCTAGATGTGGTCTTGATGCATAGGCTCGTGAATCGCCGGTGCTAGCTTCCAACTTGACATTTTATCCTTTGTTGAAGCTCCACACCTACTAAGATCTTGATAAGGAATCTGTCACTAATTAAACACAAGATCATTAGTAAACATAACTTCATGAGTTGATCATCATCAAAACTAGGGTGATAGGCCTTTGGGCCAACAGGGTACTCCCTAGTGGTTGTAATCCTTTGTGGAAGTTCTAATGGATCGGAAATCCTTCTGGGTGAAGGCGGAGACGTAGAGCTGGGTGCTCGAACCTCGGAACAAATTTCTGTGTTTGCGATTGGTTTACTTACTTCATTTATTTGCTTTATATTCATTGCTATATTTATTTGCTTCATATTCATTGCTACATTGTCGATCAATACTCACACAAAAAGATTGCATTGCGCACCTCAAACTCTTACTTTAGAGGAATCACGAGGAAGGAGTTCAGAGCCCTTCACGGGGTATTCGGCTTCTAGTCTTGTTTCGGCTGATCGTTGCATCATAACTTTAAATTTGTGCGTTGATTAGCATTATCACCTATTCACCCCTCCCTCTAGGTGATTTCAAGGGTGTGGTTTGAGATCACGATAGGGAGAAGATAGTCACATCAAGAGGACATGGGGACATGATGAGATCAGAGAGAAGATAGATTTTGATGGTATGTAGAAAGAGGTTCTGAGCAAAAGGAGAGCTAAGAAGAAATACCCATAAGAGATGAATTATGATTAAATGGCTGAATTTTTTTAATATCAAAAAGAATAAAAAAATAGTTGGATATAGAGTTTTCTTTAGACGGTTTAAGATTAAATTGACTCACATGAGTGGCTGAGATTCTCTCTGGATAGAAGCAACAAGGTATTTTTATAGGGGTGGGTTTGTATCGTAGGTACCAGGGACCCTGTAAATTTCTAACTCGATTCATGCGTGTGAGCCACACACACATTATAAGAGGGTCAATCCCGCGATGACACGTGTATAAGATGTCGGATTTCAAAGTTACAAAGTTTTATTAAGTCTTTTTCAATCCTCTAAAGCATGCTCAACAGCACTTCTGTGCTTGACACATTGACATGCGACTCTTAGTAGCGCTTCTGCACTTGACATGTAGGCATACACCCTTTCTTTAAAAAAAGAGGTGGCTGAAGCGATTTAAATTTTGCGAGTGAGTTTTTTCCTAATTACAGTTTGACATATATGGTTGAAACGAAATCCCCCATCTTTTTTCATATATTTTATTGTTTTTCCTTCCCTATTCTTTCATTTCTTTTATTCTACTCTTTTTCTTTTCTTTTTTGATATTTTTCTTTTTCTTCCATAATTATTTTATTCTTTATTCTTTCGATTTTGTTCTAGTTTTCTTAATTCCTTCTTTTCTTATTTTTAGATTTTCGCTTTTCTTCTTTTTCTTCTTTTTTTCTATTCTTTTATATATATATATATATATATATATATATATATATATATATATATATATATATATATATATATGGGGTTACTGTACCTCAACCGACAGCTGAGAGAGTTTCTCAATCGGCATGACGTAGCTTCATATTAGCCCAGAGAAGTCAAAAATTTAGGCGATAAAAGAAGATCATTAATCACTTTTCGTTTCCCTATGACTAAAATACCCTTAGTTTCACTTTTAACCTGACTACAACTGTTCTCCACTAAAAAAATTACAGATCTGAAAATTTTGAGTTTTTTCAAACAAAAAAATTACATTTCCTGATTACTAAATTTTAGAAAAATAAATTATTTTAAAAGAATGCAACCATGGTCGCATTAATGTTCAAGTATTTTTTTGAAAGATGTTTTAATCACAATAAAAATCTATTACTGCGACTTGAAACAATTTATTTTATTTTATTTTTTTTGTTTTCTGAAACTGCAATCGAAGTCGCAGTTTCTAAAAAGAAAAATTTTAGATTTAGATTTTTTAATATCATTTTCAACTTTTAGATTTATTTTTTATTTTACATTGCGACCTTTGGTCGCAATGTTGCAGCGCCTTTTTTATTTTTTGATTAGGGTCGCAGTATTTTTTTCAACCTTGCTAAGCTAAATAGGATACTGCGACCGTGATCACAGTCATATGGAAAAAGAGTTGCAGTAATTTGAAGCAGTGACAATAATATCGTAAGTTAATTAATTAAGATGATTAGAAGATTGCGACTTCGGTCGCAGTCTTATGTAAGAGCAGTCTCTTTGAGAATATTTTGTTTGATAACAATGCGACCTTGGTCATAATATTTTTATTAAATTATCTAAATAGAATACTGCGACTATGGTCGCATTCTTATGAAATAAGAGACATAGTCAATTGAAACAGTGAACAAGGTCTCAAAAGTTACGTAATTAAGATGGTTAGAAGACTGCGATCGAAGATGGTTAGAAGACTGCCACATTGATCGCAGTCTTATGTAATAGCAATCTTTTTGAAAAGTTTTGTTTGATAACACTGCGACCTTGGTCGCAGTATTTTATAACTTATTTTTCTAAATAGAATATTGTGACCATGGTCGCATTCTTATGAAACAAGAGACATAGAGACATAGTCTATTGAAGCATAATATTTTTATTAAATAATCTAAATAGAATACTGCGACCATGGTTCATTCTTATGAAACAAGAAACATAGTCAATTAAAGCAGTGAACAAGATCTCAAAAGCCAAGTAATTAAGATGGTTAGAAGACTGTGACATTGGTCGCAGTCTTATGTAATAGCAGTCTTTTTGAAAAGTTTTGTTTGGTAACACGGCGACCTGGGTCGTAGTATTTTATAACTTATTTTTCTAAGGTCGCAGTCTTTTTATTAATAATTTTAATTGGACTGCAAATTTTGGTCGCATTCATAATAATAAATTGTCAGATAAAATTGAATTCTGTGATCATAGTCACAGTATGAAATTCCATCTTCAAACCATTTGTTTTACAAGACAGCGACCAAGATCGACAGCGTGAGGAGACACAGAGAGATGACATATAAAAAGGGAGAAAAATAATAATAAAGACTATAAAACTAATGCACCATTCTAAGAAAAAACAAACGATATGGATTTTTAGTAATTTTAATTATTTTCAAAAGCGGGACGTCATTTTAAATTGTCAAATTATGTGTCTCATAATGTGCCACGTCACCGCAGGCTGAGAGGGACTCTCAACTGTCAGCTGATATATATTTTCTGTGTGTGTGTGTGTATATAAGAGTATAAATATTAATATTTAGGGAAAAGGATATCAACATCATTTACATACCATACACTTTTCTAATGTGGTACTAAAACTTCTGTTTTATAATAGAGTTATTTAGATATATACCCTCCAAGTCTTCTATATCTTAAAAGTTTACCCCTCTTTTAGAATAAAAAGAGAATATTCTAGCTTGATTATATTAATTTGTATAATTTTTGTAAAAATGATTAAGTTGCCCTTACTTAAATAATTAAATACTTATCCCAACTTAAACCTATAAACGAATGTCCTTTATTATCTATTTCTTCTCCTTCTCCACTTCTTTCTGTCAAAGGAAGTATATTTCTATTTCAATCATTTATATAAGAAAGAAACATCAAATCATTGTCACACATGCTCTTTAAGAAATATTAGAAAAAATTGCAAGAAATTTGTAAAGTTATATTTGATAAAAGATTTGAAGAAATTCTAAATGTAAGAGAATTATAAGAGACAAAATTTTGAGAAATTTTAGGTTTACGAGGATTGTGTGTGTGTGTGTGTGTGAGAGAGAGAGAGAGAGAGAGAGAGAGAGAGAGAGAAGAGGAAGAAGAGATAAGAATTTTGATTTTGATAGAATTTGAATTACATCTTATAAGAACAATGTATAAGAACAATAAAGAAGAAAAGGAGAATGACCTAATGGGTAAAACACCCCTAGTTCATTTAAAATCTAACTGAAGGGGTAAATTATTAAGATTTACAAGATTTTGAGGATAAATTTTAATATCAGAGATTTGGAAGATAAATTTCTAATTATTAAAGATTTTGAGAGCAAATAACCCTAAAAATTTAACAAAAAAAATAGCAGTAAGAATTTTATGACCAATGACAACAACAATAATATCAACTATATTATTATACTGAAAAAGTGAAAACAAAAATGCATCACCATTATCATCAACTAACAACAAATATCAAAGCAAGCCAGGAGAAAAGAAAAAGTAAAGGAAAGAAAAAACACAGAGACCCTTTCAATCAATTCTATGTTTGGGATACAACACATGATCTACTTAAAGTGATCAAGAATATTATTTGACTAAGTTCATGCATAATTCAAGAAAACAGACTGAGATGAAAGATGTTAAAATTTTCTACCTCTTTAGATTTCGGCACCGTGATTCTTCTTCAAAGCTCTGCGCCAAGTAAGATTTGGATGGGAGATTGCAGGGAAGGGATTGTTCCGAGATCTTTATATACACAAAGTTTAGGTATGGAGAATTATAAATTGCTTCAAGTCCAAGCATCTATAGATTTGCTAACTTATTATCAATCAATTTTCTGTTGATACATGGCAACAAGTGACAAGCTCGGCAATAAATTAGAGTTAACTTTCCTTTTCTAGTTCTACTAGTAATATGCAATGTAATTTATTTCCGGGCTTTTTTTTTTTTTTTGTTGCCAGCTTGGGTAACAAGTGCTTCTTTTATAAATTTCCTTTTTAGTTTCGTGCTGATTTGATTACTTGAAATATTTCTCTGATTTGATTGGGTTACTTAAATATTTCTCTGATTTGATTTGATTACGATTTCTGTAACTGATTGGGTACTTAATCTGTCATAAGTCAGGGTTCATGCGTGAGGGGCAAGTCCTACTAGTATCAGCAGTAGGTCTTGCTTCCTGATGAAACAGTTGAATCGGGTTGAGAAATAAAACCTACTTTTATACCCGAATCCCAAACCGAATCCAAATCCGAATCCTATATATTTTGAATTTGTAAGGTGGGGATCAACTATTCAACAAAGCAGTTATGAGAGTTCTGGTCCCATATATGGATTCCTTCCAGTGAATTTGTATTTGGTTAAGTGACTAGCTCACTTACATTCTACTGATCGAATTTTTTCTCATATTTTCTGACAATTAACGCAGATAATATTACATGCATGGTGATATACTTCAGCATCCTTCATTCTTTCTTTCATTTTGCTTGAAATAAATTTATGTAGAACTTGTTTGTCTGCTGACAAGATGAGTTGATTAGTTAGATTATTAAAGAACAAGTTGTTCCTCCTTTGAAGTGCAAAGAGCACTTTGATCTCCAGTAGCTTGCATCAGGATATATATTTTGTTCCTATATGTTGCGCACAGGGCAACAACCAATAAGAAATCTCCAACCTCTAGGGAGAGATAGACTAGAGAAGTACCCAAAAAGACAAGAACAACTAAACAAGAGAGAAAGCTAAACACAATATTAACGAGATTCGACAATTTGCCTGCGTCCTTAAGGTAAGGGGGGGAGAGATATTACTGATTCAATAATCAATTACAAGTTACAATTCATGGGAGCTATACCCTTTAATTTATAGCCAAAGAGTCCTAAAGTTTTAAGAATCTATTGTTTCAATAATCTATTGTTTTTCGCATTATTTTTGAGGAATCTATTGAGAAGATGGGTAGAGATAGTACATCTATGGTGAAAACCATGATCTACATCTATTGAAGATTGATGTGTTGAAGTTTGACGGTAAGAACAACTTTGAGATGTGGAGATGTGAGGTGATGAATGCATTGACGACATCAAACCTTGAAGGCACTCTACGGTTCAAAAAATCGCGAGGCTATTTCTGAAAAGGATTGGGATAAGATGAATCCAACGGCATGTGGTCTGATTAGATCTTGTTTGACACAAGACATCAAGTATCATGTGTTATATGAAACATCTCAAGGCAGTTGTGGGAGATCCTGGAGAAAAAATATCTGACAAAAAGTATCAAGTCGCGTCTGCAATTAAAGAGAAGGTTTTATTACTTCTAGATGAAGAATGGACTTTCCATTGATGAATACATGAATAACTACACCAAGCTTCTTATACACTTAGTTAATGTGGATGTCAAGACTGAAGAAGAGGATAAGGTGGTGATTCTATTAAATTCTCTTCCTGAAGAAGAGTATGAGACCTTCATCCTAATTTTGATCAATAGTAGACAAACAGTTAACTACAGTAAGGTGTCGGCTGCTCTTATAAATTATGAAGTAAGGAGGTAGGACAAGTTGTCTTCTTCTGAGAGTACATCAGCAGAGGCGTTGACGATAAGAGATAGGAGTTTCAGTTGGAGGGCAAAGGTCCTCGTGGGAGACCAAAGTCCAGGCTAGGTTTCCAGAGATCTAAAGAAAAACTAGTGCGCCTTCTGTAAAGAGCTAAGGCACCGGAAGATTGATTATCCAAAGACTAAGGGTAAGAAAAAGGAGTCGAAGACCAAGGTAAATCTCGCACAGGTGGGTAGTACTCATGCTAGTACTTTATAGGCAGGTGGATCGGATTCAGTCTCATCAGTTCTCTTTCTCTGCTGCTACTCCTATTGTTCGTTACTCAGGAGACTCTGAGTGGATCTTAGATACTGGAGCTACCTATCATGTGTGCCTAAATAGGATTAGTTTTCTAGCTTTAAAAAGCTAGATGGATGTTCTCTTGTCATGGGTGATGATCGCCCATGTAACATGGAAGGAATAGGTACAATCCAGATCAAGATGTTTGATGGGATGGTGTGGGAATTGAAGTGAGGTATGTATATCAACTTAAGAAGAATCTTATCTCAGTTGGTGGTTTGAAATATTGGGTCTTGAGGTATCTATAAGAGATGGTGTTCTCAAGATGAATAAAGGCTCAATGGTGGTGTTGAAGGGCATCCGTCGAAACAATCTTTACAAATTGAAGGGTAGTATAGTTACAAGTCAAGTGGCGACTTCTACAAATTCAGATGATGACTCAACCAGGTTGTGGCATATGAGGCTCAAACATATAGGTGAAAAGTCTTTGTAAGCTCTTGCAAAGCAAAGTCTGTTGAAAGGTGACAGAATTTACAAATTAGAGTTTTGTGAACATTACATCATCGAAAAGAAGACCAAGGTGAAATTCAGCACAGCGACTCACTGCACCAAGGGGATTCTGGTTATTTTCACACCGATATTTGGAGACCTACCAAGATGGCATCAATTAGAGATACCACTACTTTGTGACTTTTACAGATGATTATTCTAGGCGATGTTGGTATATACCATGAAGCATGATCGGGGGAAAATCGCGCATGAAAAGTGTATGTTTTGAAATCAAGAGTTAAAGTGTTTGTATTTTGGCTTCCTCGATACTTCCGTTATAGTATAGAGGCTAAATGGGTCGAATCCACAGGGACAGAAAGCAATAGAAGCCTTACCGATTGATTCACATGTGTGTTAATGGTTCTTCTATGTTTTAAAGAATGAAAAGAAAAGAAAAGAAAGAATGAAAAGAGAAGCACGGTAAAAACAAAGAAGTGAGAAACATAGAAGAATGGTATTTGTGATTTTATTTTTATATCTAAAATAAAGTAAAAAGAGAAAGAAAACTCATTGCTACTAATTAGTAATGGCTCCACTAACCATGCTAACCTCTTAGTGATAGTTGCCTCACATGTATCATTGGCCATCACTAGTCCTTGGTTCAAGAGCGTTTCAAAGCATGACCCATGCGATAACTATCACATCCAAACTCAACACAACAAGTGCAAGTTATACATAAACCATCAAAACTAAATAAGAATAAGCATGGAATAAAGTAATGTTAGCTTGTTAGAAAGTTATGATGTAAGAGTGTTAGAATCCATCATCATGAGCCATCAATGACTCTTGCAAGAGCAAGACCAAGTAGAGGTTATTAGATTCATGTGGATTATCAAGTAAGAAATTAGCAAGTCAGTAGTTAGTTGCCATGAGAGAAAAATTAGCTAAACATGTAAAAAGAGTTAGAGAGAAGAAAACAAAGAGAGAACCTTTCATAGATTGTCACCTTCTATTAAAAGCACTCTTGCTTTCCAACCATTTACCACTCTCTCTCCTATTGCAAGATCTACAAGAAATAAAAAATACAAAAGAGGAAGAAAAAGAAGAAGTAAACTAAACTAGCCTAAACTACAACAAGGAAAAAAACTCTAAAAACTAACCTAAAAACACTTCAAAAACTCCTCCTCCTGAGTTCTGGAAAGCCCCAGGTATTTATAGACGAAGAAGGGTACCGGGACAGTGTACGGAGCCGCGCGTTGAATCTCAGCGCGCGGCTTCATACCAGAGCCGCGGAAACCTGGCTATGGCCGCGTTTCCGTGGCCATAGTATGGCCGCGAGCGCAGCACCGCCTGCCGCGCGCTATGGTGTCGCCCTGGTCGGTTGTACTTATTGGTTTCCGAATTTGAGCCCCTGATTTTGATGAAACCACCCTCCAAATTCAATGGCTATCTTAGTAGGATTTTAATCACCAATTTAATGTTGATTGTGGGTTTTCTTCTTCATTTCAGACGTATTATTAGCAGAATTTAATATTAAATAAATGTGAAGATGTGGTATGAAATATGCAATTTTAGATACTAATTACACCCCATACTTATCTTTTGCTCGTCCCGAGCAAAATAAAAAAAATCTAAGAAAATTATTACACCACTTTCGCAGGTGACGTGATTGCACCGAGCGCGCAACAAGCCGTTAAACCTCTAGGTTTTTCCTAGAGGAGGAATTTTGTTTCCTAAGGGTTTTCAGCGGATTACACTCACAAAATCCATAACAAAAGAAATCAAATGTCAGTATTTTTGAAAACGCATTTTGAAATAGAAAAAAGTATTGAAGTATTTTTGTGAAAATATAAGTGATCCAAGGTCATAGGTTAACCAGAAATTATTCTTCCTTAAACTAAGTCGAAATGCAAAATCTTGTTATAAATTAAATGTAAGAATTTAAAACTGAATTAATTCTTTGATCTTGCATAAAACTTTTAGGAAAATATGCACTTTGTGAACTGTGAAAAATTTTGAGATATTGACTCAAACTTTTATGCCATTGATTTGTGTATATTTATTTTTTCTCTTATTTTTTATTTTTCTTCCCTTAGTTTTCTTAGGCTTTCTTATTTATCCGGGTAGTGAGCCTTTAGCCGTTGACCCCCAAACCTGATAGTTTTAGGGCACCAGATAGAAAACATCCCTCGAACTTAAGGACTCGAGTAAACAAGGCCACAAAACTAAAGGCTACAAAACTAAAGGGGATTATTTTGTTTTTGTCCACCGTTTTTTGTATGAATAATCATGCTTCCTGAAACATAATTACCCAACTTCAGTAAGTGATTTTTATAATCATCATTTCATTTTTTATATATATTTTTTTTATGCATATTCAGTCTTTGTTTCAATCCCAAAAATTGTATAACTGTGAAGTGCATAAATCTAAGGCCAAAAATTTAAGATCAAATTATCTTTCTAATCTTACTTTCTTATCCTAAAATTTAAACAAGATCTATTATTTTGACTCGGTTTAAAATTTTATAATTTTAGGTCTTCCTAATTCCTAAGATAATCTTAATTTTCTTAATAATAAATCAAAACTATTTCTCTTATTTCAACAAGTTTTGTAAAAAAGACAAGAAAAGAGTTTTTATACAAAAGAAAATTTTTTAAAAAATTAAAAAGAAGTGTAAAAGAAAGAAAATATAAAACTAACTATGTTATTAAACCCTCCCCCACACTTATCTCATGCATTGTCCTCAGTGCATCATGAATGTGTATATACATGAAACAAATGGAGAAGGAAGGAAAATTACCTCATTGTGGTGGCTCTGGTGGTGGTCTGACTGGGCCAAGTGTTACTACTCAATCAAGATATCGTGGATCTTGCAAAAACCCACCGGTGACCTCTCTAAATGAACCAGTAAAAGAATGATTGAATGAATGATCTTATTTAAAAATTTATCCTCATCTAATTTTCAATTTTCAAAAATAATTACTGAGTCATTTTCTTCAGCATCCTTGACCAACAATGAAGTGTGATTTTAGAAGATGATTGATTTGGACTCAAATGAAAAAGGATAAAAACCAATACCGACTGGGGAACTTGACTCAGATCAAGTCGAGATTCAAAAGGGGGAGTCAAAATTAGTTCAAAAATGGGATCCAAACAAAGAATTATTGTTCACACACTTTCCCCATCAATGAAGTGTGATCATAAGATATTGGTGATTCAATTCTACGGTGTCTGGTACAGGATTCAATGTTGATTCCAGAATAGAGAAAAAACTGGTAAAGATACCGGAGTCATTATTGAATCAAAATTACTAACTTGAGGTTCAAGAGCACTTTCAAGCTCAAATTCAATAACATGAAAGGGATAACTTGTAAAAATGTCAAGGTGGTTCTCAAAATTTTGGGCAAGTTCAAAAGGATGTAAGAAAATTGAATCTTGATTTTTCGTCCATGGAAGGAATGTGAATTGGTGAAATGATTGATTCAGTTTTAAGAATTATGGGAATCAAAACTGGCTCAAGAACGTTACTTAGTTTAGGTAACACTATAGGAGTCGATATTGATTCAAGGATTGGACTTTAAATGCTAAATTGAAGCTCCGATTCACATTCATCTTTAAGTTCAATTTTAGGAAATGGATAACTTGCCAAACTATTAAGAGGTTGATGTTGGTCAAGTTCAGGTTAGTATGATGAAATTGAAGCTGGATTTTTAAAATGACATGATTCGTGAGTTGTATGAACATTTGGTGTATATGGGAAGTCAATCATATTTTGCATTATGCGCTCGGTCTCTTGCAAGAATTTCATAGTTTTTTTCCCACAATGATTTTCCTTTGAGTCATTCTGAAAAAGAACTACATGAATTTTGAAAATTTTATGGACATGATGAGGCTAACATTTTTTCAAATTGTTTTTGGGCCTCTATCACTTCTTTCAACGTCCTTTGTGAAGGTCACCTAGAGGGGGGTGAATAGGTGACTAGCTAATCTAATAATGAATTAATGTAGAATTAAAAACTATTTAAGCAAACTAATAGCTATTATGCTAAACACACCAAGTTAACAAAAGAGTGTAGCCGAATTACCGGTGAAGGGTTCTGGACTATCTCCTCAAGATTCCTCTAGATAAGAGTTGAGGTGCCGCTATGCCTCTCTTGGTTGAATACAAGTGCGAGCAAACAATCCCAAGCATATATCAATAGAGCACAAATATATCAAGCATATAAAAGAGATAAACAATATAGGCATGCAAGATATAAACACAAGTGAGAGATAGAGAGAGCAATCGCAAACACGGGAGATTTGTTTCGAAGTTCGAGCACCCTTTCTCTACATCCACGCCTTCAACACTATGAAGGATTTTCACTAAAAATGGTCCCACCGGATCACTCTATGCTGCAACACCTACAACGAGTTCACACTAGAACTCCTTACATTCACTAATCCCTCTCTTGTTCCCGTAAGAATAACACACGCAAGCACACTAGTTTGTCGAGGTCACACCTCTACACCAAGCTCCCACAAGAACTCGAAACAACATGAACCCGCAAGTTCGCCTCATCAAATATAAGATTGAACACTTTGATGATCTCAACCTATGATCACCTAAAACTCTCTCACAATAAAGATCCCTATAGAATTGATATATCAGTGAAAAGCTCAAGTTGTGTGAGAAAAACTTAGATTTTGTGGTGAAAAACTCAAGAAATCACTTTTGAAAACCCTCTTGAAAAACTCTCCTTTTGATATGAAAATATTGGTTCTAAAACATGTGGAGAAAACCACTAAGATAGGCAGAAAAAACTAGCTCAAAAGCCCTCTTCAAATCTGGTTTCAACCAGTCCAAGGGAACCCTATTTTATAGGCTCTCAAAATATAGCCGTTACAGGCCAAATCAGCAGCTGATGCTGCTGTCGGTCGACCGGCCAACGGTCAAATTTATGACCTTTGCAGCCTATCGGTCGTCCGCCTGTGACCAATCTATGGCTTTGACCTATCGGTCGACTGGGCGGTCGACCGGGGCCAGATCCAAAGAGCAGAGCTCTCGGCCAGTCGATCGCCCGGTCGACAGGCCCTCAATCCATTTGGCCGCGTACGTTTTGTGCACATCGGTCGACCGCCCGGTCGACCGACTTCTTGTTCGGTCATCCGTGCGATCGACCGGTAGAAGGCCAGATCACATCTTTTGGGATTAAAACTTGGTCTTTTTATCTTTAATAAAATCCCATAAATTCTCATAAATTCTACATAAATAAGTTCATTAATATACTTTGATATACAAACATGTTTGATTAAAAATCAAAACATATTATAAACATTTTGAACTATTTTTGTGATACAGAAATTTTGGCTTTAAACAAAAACCGTAATTTAAAAAAACAATCTCCAAATTGAAAAAAGATTTTTCTAAAACTTCTCTAAATACAAAAACAAGATATTTTAAACACTTTTGAAGCTTAGTGTGTACGGATATGATTCACTACACATATGAGATAAAATATCTATGTTTTTGACAATTAGGTCTAAAATAGATTTGATAAAACACATGTATACTTTGAAGCATAAAAATCAAAACGGTATTTTCTAAAACACATATAAAAATTTTTTGTGTGTGTTTATGAACTTGAGCAATCCACCAACTAATCTATCCTTTACATTTTATCTAAAAACAAATTTTAACACTTACAACCATGACACAAGTCTTCTTGAAAATCTTGAAAATCTTCTTCTCCTTCTTGACTTGGTGCAAACTTGATCCAATGAGCTAGACTCCTTTTGAGTACTTGATGCAATCTTGATGCGCGAGCTCTTGAATCAACACGTACTAGCTCCAAAATTTGACTTCGAATCCTTTGTTGAAGCTAAACACCTACTAAGATCTTGATCAAATATCTGAGACTAAATAAACACAAGATCATTAGTACTATAACTACATAAGTTAATCATCATCAAAACTAGAGCGATGGGCCTTTAGGTGAAGGCTAATCTAAAGGTCACTTAATGGTAAATGATGCAAATAATGCGGAAGCTAACAACAATTATGACCTAATTAAAACTTTTACACTAAACACTATGTATAACACAAGAGTGTTGCCGAATTCCCCGTGAAGGGCTCTGGACAAACTCCTCTAGATTCCCCTTGAATGGGTTGAGGTGCCGCGTTGGCTCTCTTGGTTGAATACAAGTGTTAGCAACAATCCCAAGCAAGTATATCAATATGAGCACAAGGAATATATCATGCATATAAAGAATGACAATAAAAGTATGCAAGATATAAATAAGAGACAAAGAGAGAGAGCAATCGCAAACACAAAGGGTTTGTTTCGAGGTTCGAGCACACTTGCTCTACATCCCCGCCTTCGACACACGAAGGATTTCCACTATGCAAGATCCCAATGGATCTCTCCTCGGTGCCGCAACACCTACAAGCCCTCGGACTCTCTAGTCCCGTACACACCGCAAGCCCACCGGCTCGCCGAGGCCGCACCTCAAACAATGAGCTCGCACCCGAACTCAAAACACCCGAGTCCACACTTGGACCCTAAACAATGGCGAGCACACTTGCCCGTCTCCTCAAAGAACAAAGAAAAGATCTTTGGTGATCTAAACACTTTGATCACCAATTACAAACTCTCACTACAACACTCCTATAAGAATGAATAGCTCAATGGATGCTCAAGTGTTGGTGTGAGAAAACAAGGAAAGAGATGGTGGAGGAAAACTCAAAGACTTTCTTTTAACACTCTTGATAAAACTTCCCTTTTGATTGGAAGAATTAGCTCTCTATTTTGTGGAGAAAACCTCTGGAAAGAGTGAAAAAAACTGGCTTAGAAATCTCCAAAAATCTTATTCCAAAATAATGACCAAACCCCCAAATTTATAGGCCAGAATAATATAGCCGTTGGGGTCTGTCAGTGCTCTTGGTCGACCGGTCCGGTCGACCGCTAACGGTCGGATTTCAGACCGTTGCAGCTACGGTCGACCGGCCCGGTCGACCCGAACAAACATAGAGCACTGCTCTCTGTCCGGTCGACCGGCCCGGTCGACCGTCTCAGGGTTTCCAAACGTGCACAGTTTTGTGCACGTCGGTCGACCGGCCCGGTCGACCAGACTGCAGCCAAGTTGACTAATAACCTGACTTAGTCGACTGGTTGAGTCTGGAACTGAAAACTGGGATTAAAACTTGGTCTTTTTGATTAAAATAAAATCCCATAAATACTTAAAAAATCTACAAAAATAGTTTAACCAATATACTTTGATATACAAACATGCTTGCACAAAATCAAGGCATGCTATAAAAAATTGGACTATTTTTGTAACTTGGAAATATTTGACTCATGATAAAAACTGTTTTTCAAAACAATATTTTTCCAAAACATGTTTTTCCAAATCTTCATCAAATACAAAAACAAGATATACTTTTAAAGCATAGTGTGTATGGATATGATCCACTACACAATCAAGATGAAATATCTATATTTTTGACAATAAGCATAAACTTGGTTTTGGTTAAAAGATAAGTATATGAGAAACACCAAAAACCAAACTTCTATTTTTTCAAATTGAAAAATCTTTTCTAAACTAAAAAATCTTTTATGAAAACAATCTATCAAGAGTGTGTGTGTATGGTATACTTGAGCAATCCACCACTATTCTATCCTTTACATTTTTACTAAAACAAAAACAAAATCTTATACGTAGACACAAGTCTTCATCTTCTTGAAGTCTTCACTTGAAGGCTTCTCATCTTCTTGACTTGGTCCAAGCTTGATCCAAAAGCTCCTTGGATCACACCGTGCTAGCTCCAAATCTTGACTTTTTATCCTTTGTTGAGCTATGCACCTACTAAGATCTTGATAATAAATCTGTCACTAATTAAACACAAGATCATTAGTAAACATAACTACATGAGTTGATCATCATCAAAACTAGGGTAAAAGGCCTTTGGGCCAACAATCTCCCCTTTTTGATGATGACAAAACTCATGGAGTTATATATGCATGGATTAAAGTAAAGCCTCAAAGAAGCTCCCCCTTAACTCATGCATAGACATAAATAATAAGATATGGCAATGAAGCTCCTAAATATGTATGCAATGTATGGAGATAAAACATGAAAATCCTTTTTCTCCTAGTTGCAATACAAACATATATGCATAATTAACAAGGAAGACAAATACTTCTCCCCTTAATCAATGAAAACATGCATATAAACTCAAATACTTCTCCCCCTTTTTGTCAATCATCAACAAAGGGTTCAAAGTAAAATCAAATCAAACAAATTTTTCTCCCCTTTTTGTCATAAACAAAGAGATCAATAAGGGGTCAAATCAAACATATCAAGAAAATGTTTTTTTAATTATTAATTTTTCCTTTTTAAAAAAAATTTTTAAAGGTATCAGAGCTTTTGTAAAAACAAACAAATTTTAAGATACCAAATTGAAAGTAATTATTTTTGTAAATCATATTGAAGTTGAAGCATATTGATATCAATAGTAAACATAATGATCAAAAAAAAATTTATTTTTCATCATAAACTTTGTGCTTTTAAGAAATGTGAGCCAATTGTAAGTTAAGCACATGAAAATCATATATATATGTATGAAATGAGTATACCAAGTGAAATTGATACATACATATATAAGAAACAAAATATGAGTATATACAAAATAAGTTCATATTGATACCAATTGAAACGATTCAAAGATACCAATAGACATAACAATAAGATCAAGTGTATAACTCATAACCTACCACCCTTCATATGCACAAGATAGAAGATTTTCAATGAAGCATATAAGGCATAATCGCCCATCCATCCTCCCATGAATGGTAGGGGTTTTCAAAAATAGATTTGAAAATATTTTAGCATTGAAAATCACTACCAAATGAAGAACAAGTAACTAGTTAAAATAATTTTTGATAAACTAGTTAAGAATCCTTCAAGTAAGGAATAAGGTAAAAATATTTCTCATGAAACACAAGTAAATCACATGGCACTAAAACACTCTAATATCCATAAAGTCCATAAAATTTTCAAAAGATGTGAGTGCACTAGTGTTATGTGGAACATGGTATCATGAAAATGTCAATAAAACTCAATATTCCTTTAAATCATACATTTTAAAAAAACATGAAAATCATCACAAATTTTTCATTTTTCTTTAAAAAAATAATATTTCAAGGTATATGTATGTTTTGACAACACAAGAAGTATACATACATATCCCTTAAACACAATTGAGTCCATATAAATAGATTTGCATTAAAGGCAAATGACTCAAGAGGTATACATGTATATCTTAAGGTTTGGCAAAATACACATATACATGAAATGAAAACACATGATCATAAATGAAATCCAAAAAGTGAGAATACAAGTTTAAAAATGTGCGTATCATCAAAACTAAGCAACACAAGCACATTTCATGGGTTCAAATAAGCATTCAAGCACAAATATAAATAGATTTATTTGTGGCCCACAATATGTTCAAGTATAAATCCTAGTGTTGATAAAACTAACATATAAACTAATATTCAAATCATGAAGCATCAATTTTGAGAAAAATAGAATCATGTGTCAATCTCAAAAATTAGAATAAATAACTAGTATAAATTGTTTTGGAGAAAAACTAGTTAAAGATCCTTCAAATATATTAAATCTTATGTTTTTCATAAAACACAACTAGATACACAAAAATTTAAGCACTCATGGTCTATAAGGCTCAAAATGATTTTTAACAAAAGTGTGAGTGTTAAATGATCATGTAAATAGCATTTTTATGAAAATAGTCAATGAAGCTCAAAAAGATCATAATTCACATTTTAACATGAAAAATCATTTTTCATCAAAAATACTAATCTTCATGGTATATGTATGATTAATCCAATCCTAACAATACACATACATATCCCAAACCTAAAAGAGTCTATTAATAATGTTTGCATGAAGGCAAGAGACTCACGAGTATACATGTATATTTATTTGATTTGAATTAATAATATATTTACATGAAGTAAAGCATAAAAATTGGTAAAACATGTATAAAAGAGAATCATCAAACTAGTCTATACATATGCATATAGTGGATACAAATGAGCATGAAGTTCAAAAATGTACGAGTCAATTGTAGTTCACTATTCATATATGTATAAATGCAAGTTTGACACATTCTACATCTAAGCATGTAAATACCACATGAAGCACAATAAAAATATGAACATGCTATATGAAATATGAAATTAAAAGCATGTACATAAAAATAAGAGTTTAGAGATTGTTACCAACTCCAAAGCTCCTATCATGGTGGCCTTTCCACCAAAACTCCTTGATAGCGATGCATCCAAATGTATGTCTATCAAGTCCATTGCATCCACTACCAAGGCACCAACCCTCTCACGTTTTGTGAGAGCCCTCACCTACATCAAAAACATGGGGTGGGGGTTTTGGTACCCATTTTTGCTTGGGTCCTTTGGGGTTAGATTTGTAAGGAACCCAAAATCTTTTATAATTAGCAAAATTTAGAGAATTAATATTATCATAACAAAACTTTGCTAAATGGCCTTTGCGGCCACAATGTGTACATACGTACACCTTAGTATGCTTATGTGTAGGAGTGTGATCATGTTGTGCAACATAAGCATGATGATGTGCATGAATGTGTGGAGTTTGTTTCTTTGAAAACATTGACTCCAACCTATAATGATTAAAAGCACAAGAGTTCAAAGTTGAACTCAAATTATTCATTTTATTTTTCAAACATTAATCTCACTAGTGGTGGCATGTAAAGCATGGTGAGATATATGATCATTTTTCTTTTTCTTTTGTGAAACAAAATCTTTTTCTTTTTCACAAATTTTTCTTTTCAAAGACTTATTTTCTTGAAAAACAACTTCCTTTTGTTTTTCCACCAAATCAACTTTATTTTTCAAAATAGAGTTTCCTTCACATAAATCATTCAATTAGAAAATAAGGAAACATTCTTATTTTTCAAATCTTCCTTTTCCTTTTCTAAGCATGCAATCTTATTTGCTAATGAATCTTTTTCTTTAAGCATGCAATCAAAATCCTTTTTCAAATTTTTATTATCTTTTTCTAAGCATGCAATGTCACTTCTAAATGAGTCATGTTCTTTATGCATGCAAGTAATGTTCTTTTTCAAATTTTTATTTTCTTTCTTAAGCATGTCATATTTTTCAAGAATTGTTTGACAAAATGAAGTGAGCTCATCATATGACATGTCCTCATCATCGGATTCGGAGTTTACCTCAAGGGGGTTATCCCCTTGGACCATATAGCATACGTTGGAGGTATCGCTCCCAACGTCCGAATCGCTCCCGGCATAATATTGTTCTTTTTCACCGAGGGAGATGAGGGTATTCCAAACTACAAAAGCCGATTCAACATTAGAAACCCTAGAAAGATATTAATCATTTAGGGTACATTTAAGAGCATGAAGGGCTTTTGCATTAGCCTCAAAGTACTTGCTATTATTAACATATGAATCATTAGTGGTAGCAAGATATACATGAATGCCTAAGGCCTTGAGGTACAATGACATCTTAACCTTCCAAATTTGGATGTTAAGAATATCAAAGGTGGGTGGTGACATGAACTCCATGGTGTGTGTACAAATCTTGTGATTAGCCTAAAAAAGGATCTTTAACTCTAGGTTGTTAGACCTAAAATCAGAGTACCAAGCTCTGATACCAATTTTAGGTTCACCTAGAGGGGGGGTGAATAGGTGAAGGCTAATCTAAAGGTCACTTAATGGTAAATGATGCAAATAATGCGGAAGCTAACAACAATTATGACCTAATTAAAACTTTTACACTAAACACTATGTATAACACAAGAGTGTTGCCGAATTCCCCGTGAAGGGCTCTGGACAAACTCCTCTAGATTCCCCTTGAATGGGTTGAGGTGCCGCGTTGGCTCTCTTGGTTGAATACAAGTGTTAGCAACAATCCCAAGCAAGTATATCAATATGAGCACAAGGAATATATCATGCATATAAAGAATGACAATAAAAGTATGCAAGATATAAATAAGAGACAAAGAGAGAGAGAGAGCAATCGCAAACACAAAGGGTTTGTTTCGAGGTTCGAGCACACTTGCTCTACATCCCCGCCTTCGACACACGAAGGATTTCCACTATGCATGTAACGCCCCGATCCTAAAGATACGGAGACGTTATGGCGACGCATATACGCGAGGAAAATACCCCACGTATACACGCTAAGCCTCAATTGTAACCTGAACAAGCTATAAATCAGAACTAAAATAATCATCGATCACTGCAATAATACATATAGTCAACCACGCATGATATCATATAAATCAAGAGCTAGAATAGTGACTGGAATAAGAACTGAGCTGATATGACAAGAATCAGGAAGTAATATGAAAGCTAAAAAGATAAGAGTACCAGAATAGAATAGGAAGAAGCTCCAGCTATTCGCGAAGCATACGGCCTCAACGAACACCTGCACAAAGGAAACCAACTTTCCAAAAGCTGGACGTGCAAACCCAGGGTCGTCAGAACACGACCATAATGAGTGTGTGTGTAAAGGGGAAAGAACTCGTGCAGAAGAAACAATGTGCATAAATAGTAGTAAGAGCAACAGTAAATAGAAAAGGCTAAATAACAAGATAAATAGCTGAACAGTAATACACATGATAATAACATGAATAAAGGTAGAATATAACTGGCACAACTGTAAATATGCAATCAATGTCAAATAGGTATTCATCACATGTCACTAAACTGGTATCCAAGTCTGGTCATGGTTACAGTCATATTCCTATCGTAGCATATATATACACAGTCAAATGATTATAGTCAGTCACCAAGCATCAACAGTTTATTATTAGTTATGTCAGCGAACACCAATTGTCACACGTAATAGACGCATCCCATACTACGCCTACCACACATGCCAATCGATGCCCTTAAGTTATTGAAACTGATCGGTTGGAGACATTGTCCATGCTTTAGGTGGGTCTCGTGCATACCCGGGACCACGGCCCAGACTCCTGGCGCTGAACCAGGACCTACCGCAAGGTAGTCAGGAACATGTAAACAGGAACAGGTACATGTTTAACATGTATAACAGGAAACATGACGGGGTGCCAGTCACCCCACGGGAACCCTGCAGTGGAACCCTCTTTCGGCTGCGCAACCTAAATCCTAGGTCCACCCAAAATACGGACGCTGTCTCCTCCATCAATCTCCCCAATCCCAGTGTAAGTTGTTATCATGTTTTAGTTTATCAAGATTATTTAATATACATGTTACTTAAATCACTAGGATGACTCAGTGGTAGTCACGGTAACAATATCAACATGTGAAAGTCAGGGTACCGGTACAACAGGGTATAAAATATCAAGGAACATGATACCGGCATAACAGGAATATATATAACAAGTGAATATGCGGGTGTTGTTACCGTGCAATAATATTTTCCCAGCAAATTTCAGTAACATGAACATGATAGTTGTAGGTAGATGCCAAGTAGTCAGTCAGGTTCCACAGGTAAATCAATATATATACAAGGTGAGTAATAACCTACTGTCAAGAATAGAATAATCCAGCAAAGTATACTATAAACTCAGATTTCTCAAGATCATCCATACATCACTCTCAAAGTCACCAATAAGTAAAGTTGATCAATAGTTGCCATAAAACTCTAGACATGTGATATAGTTATCAATGTCAATGAAATCACTCTCATAACAACTCTATCTCCAATAACTGAAGTAATCAATATCTATACATGAGGTACATGTCATGTCCTTGAGATCAACAAGTTAATGGATACCGAAATCATATCTAAAGATGAAACATCCTCAACACCACAATCTAAAATAAGTCCACTCATCAGTCAATACCAATAACTCATCATACTCTATAATCCAATCAGTTGATTTATCTTGGAACTCTAGCTTCTAACAATCCGAGTCATTACCACCAACTCATAATTCCAATAGTCACATGATCCTTAAGTATCAATTCATGTCAAGCAATCTAAAACATTGAACTGCCATTTCAATATATATAAACAATCATTGCTCAGTTCCCTTACTCTAACAATCCACTCTGATTCCCAGGCCTTCACAAATTCCCACTCCTATCAAAGTAAATCATAAGATTTCCAACACTCGGTAACATAACATATACATGCATCTAAGATCTATTAGATCAAGTCAAGTCATCCCAACCAATATTCATTCCTCGAAATCACATACACCCATCAATAGCCAATAACATAACTCAAGGTAAGGTCTACAATCCACAAGGGAACTAAACACAGCAGTCAGACAATACTTAGTCGACTATGGAAAAAGAGTAGTCGACTAGAGGGAGGATTAGTCGACTAACAAGGTGGACCAAGTCGACTAACAGGGTATACAGAGAGCTACACACTTTCAGGAATTTAATTAGTCGACTAGGGCTAGAGATAAGTCGACTATACATACTGTTAGTCGACTACTAAAAGTAACAAGTCGACTAACAGGTGATAACAGTCAACAAACAGAAAGTCCAACATTTCCTGGAAGGCAACCAAGTCGACTAGGGGGAAATCATTAGTCGACTAACAGAGGTATTAGTCGACTAATTTCAGGTATTAGTCGACTAATATCTCTGCCAGGGCAGAAATCAGAGGCACACCAACACCTATTCCCACAAGCTATTATATGGACCCAAGCCCCTCTCTTGCACACATCAATACATACAAGTTCTACACTACATGCGTGCACACATATAAGCGCACTACACGCTAATTACACCACATACTTAAACATATCTTGAACACGTAATTGAATAAAGAGAGAGAGAGAGAGAGAGAGGAAGAGACACTCACAGAAGAGAGGCGAGTGATTTCCTCCCAAGAACAATGCATGGGCTCTCAAACTCTCCATTCTAACACTAAAGGCAACACTAGAATTATTCCATCACTAATTATTGTCCAGAATTGTATCTTCATAAAAAAGCTTATTGAATTGATATTTTTTTTTTTAACTTCCACCTCCATTTGTAGTCTCTATATTTGTTCCTGTGTATTTGTTCCTTCACACAAAATCCATGTGCCAATTAGTACCTCATTTTGCATGACCTCATCACAGCGAAAACTCAATATTGCCTTGGCCTTGATTAGCTCAGCCGGCCCATCAACCACGTCCTAATCTTTGTTAATCTCTTGACATGGACAGGCACTCTGTATAAGCAACATTTGATTTTTCAAAAACTTACAGTCTAATGTTTAGTCTTTCGATCACGAGAAACATAGAAAGAAAAGGGCTATTATTGAGAAGGGAGAAAAATAGCACATGAGAAACAAACTCACACAACAGAGCGCACGCGCACTCACATACACAGCATACACACAATAATAATACACACCCTTATGCCACATAATATTAATACTTATATCCACAAACACCTTTTACACAAGCAATGAGACAAAGGAGTTAGGGAAGAAAAAGATAGAAGTGGAGAGGGAGAAAAGAACTCACTGCGGGTGAAGTCGGAGATGCCGGAGGCAGAGGACAGGCTGACGGAGAGGTCAACGGCTCATCGGAGCTCGCCGTTAGAGGATGGAGGAGAGCCGGAGCTATTGTTGGAGCGCTGCCAAGGGAGACGTCTTCGCTGCCTTGTAAAAACCAGCCTGACGCGGTGCCCTCCGCTTCGAGAGAATCGAGAGCTAGGCCTACGCCCAACCAGCAAGAATCACCGCCCAACTTGGAAATGGGCAGGTCAGCTTGGAGCACCCATGGCGCTTGTTGTTGGTGGAGCTCGGCAGCAATGAGAAGGGCTGGAGTGGGCTGGTGCGGCCTGGAGGGCCTGCTGCGGCTGCAAGGGGAGGGGAGTAGATTTTGAAGGGATTTGGTTTGATTGTGATTAGAGTTGAGAGATATTGGGGTTTAGTTAGGATATGATTAGAGATTTGATATAAGATATGATATAGTTTGTTGAGATTTGGATTTGATTTGGGTGTTAGGATTAAGATACTGAGATAATGGGTTTTGGGTTGAAGAGTCACGGGTTTGCTAATGGGTAGGATCCAAACGGGTAGATGGGTAATCAAGGTAACGGGTAAAGAATCCAGATGGGTAAATGGGAAAATAGGGTAAGAGGCTAACAAGGAGAACACAACCTGAATGAATAATATTAGTACAAATGCCAATATTAAAATAATTAAATAAAATAATAGTAACACAAATAATAATTACTGAATGCTAACAATAGAATAATAATACATTAACAATAATAATAATCATAATGGAATGAAAATATTAATAAAGAATAGTGACCTTAATGAAATATTGGAAATAATAATTAAATATCAATCAATAATAATAATGATAAATGTAAAATGTCAAATTACCATTTACTGCCTCAAAAATAATTTCCATACTTAATAGTAATAATCTCAGGAAAAATAATAAATTAACTTGATTAAATAAAAATACTCAGTAAATCAAAATAAATACTTGAAGAAAATAAAAATACAGTAGTTTAGATTAGGGATATTACATTCTACCCACCTTAATAAAAATTTCGTCCTCGAAATTTCAATAAAGCGAGGAATGATAAAAATCAAATTAGGAAGAAGATGGAGCTTCCACACCACTTCTCATGCATCAAGACTTCACCACGCTTCCGCTGCGCGCTCTGATTTCTGGTACCGGCTTCAACAAGGAGTAACCAATCTCAAGAGACAGAATCAGGAGAAATAGAATAGAAAAGAAGGTTGAAATCAAGATGGAAATACAAATCACTCTAAAGGGAGTGTTGGAATTATGGATATCGAATGATCAAGAAATGGAATTCCAAAGAGAGGACGATCAATTCCAAATGGAGTCAATATTATCAGGAGGATAGTATATGTATATTGCAGTGTCAACATAACTGACTCAGGTTACAGGTAGGAACTAGGTTCTCTTTTATGTCGAACCTGGCTCTGATACCACTCTGTAACGCCCCGATCCTAAAGATACGGAGACGTTATGGCGACGCATATACGCGAGGAAAATACCCCACGTATACACGCTAAGCCTCAATTGTAACCTGAACAAGCTATAAATCAGAACTAAAATAATCATCGATCACTGCAATAATACATATAGTCAACCACGCATGATATCATATGAATCAAGAGCTAGAATAGTGACTGGAATAAGAACTGAGCTGATATGACAAGAATCAGGAAGTAATATGAAAGCTAAAAGATAAGAGTACCAGAATAGAATAGGAAGAAGCTCCAGCTATTCGCGAAGCATACGGCCTCAACGAACACCTGCACAAAGGAAACCAACCGTCCAAAAGCTGGATGTGCAAACCCAGGGTCGTCAGAACACGACCATAATGAGTGTGTGTGTAAAGGGAAAGAACTCGTGCAGAAGAAACAATGTGCATAAATAGTAGTAAGAGCAACAGTAAATAGAAAAGGCTAAATAACAAGATAAATAGCTGAACAGTAATACACATGATAATAACATGAATAAAGGTAGAATATAACTGGCACAACTGTAAATATGCAATCAATGTCAAATAGGTATTCATCACATGTCACTAAACTGGTATCCAAGTCTGGTCATGGTTACAGTCATATTCCTATCGTAGCATACATATACACAGTCAAATGATTATAGTCAGTCACCAAGCATCAACAGTTTATTATTAGTTATGTCAGCGAACACCAATTGTCACACGTAATAGACGCATCCCATACTACGCCTACCACACATGCCAATCGATGCCCTTAAGTTATTGAAACTGATCGGTTGGAGACATTGTCCATGCTTTAGGTGGGTCCCGTGCATACCCGGGACCACGGCCCAGACTCCTGGCGCTGAACCAGGACCTACCGCAAGGTAGTCAGGAACATGTAAACAGGAACAGGTACATGTTTAACATGTATAACAGGAAACATGACGGGATGCCAGTCACCCCACGGGAACCCTGCAGTGGAACCCTCTTTCGGCTGCGCAACCTAAATCCTAGGTCCACCCAAAATACGGACGCTGTCTCCTCCATCAATCTCCCCAATCCCAGTGTAAGTTGTTATCATGTTTTAGTTTATCAAGATTATTTAATATACATGTTACTTAAATCACTAGGATGACTCAGTGGTAGTCACGGTAACAATATCAACATGTGAAAGTCAGGGTACCGGTACAACAGGGTATAAAATATCAAGGAACATGATACCGGCATAACAGGAATATATATAACAAGTGAATATGCGGGTGTTGTTACCGTGCAATAATATTTTCCCAGCAAATTTCAGTAACATGAACATGATAGTTGTAGGTAGATGCCAAGTAGTCAGTCAGGTTCCACAGGTAAATCAATATATATACAAGGTGAGTAATAACCTACTGTCAAGAATAGAATAATCCAGCAAAGTATACTATAAACTCAGATTTCTCAAGATCATCCATACATCACTCTCAAAGTCACCAATAAGTAAAGTTGATCAATAGTTGCCATAAAACTCTAGACATGTGATATAGTTATCAATGTCAATGAAATCACTCTCATAACAACTCTATCTCCAATAACTGAAGTAATCAATATCTATACATGAGGTACATGTCATGTCCTTGAGATCAACAAGTTAATGGATACCGAAATCATATCTAAAGATGAAACATCCTCAACACCACAATCTAAAATAAGTCCACTCATGAGTCAATACCAACAACTCATCATACTCTATAATCCAATCAGTTGATTTATCTTGGAACTCTAGCTTCTAACAATCCGAGTCATTACCACCAACTCATAATTCCAATAGTCACATGATCCTTAAGTATCAATTCATGTCAAGCAATCTAACACATTGAACTGCCATTTCAATATATATAAAACAATCATTGCTCAGTTCCCTTACTCTAACAATCCACTCTGATTCCCAGGCCTTCACAAATTCCCACTCCTATCAAAGTAAATCATAAGATTTCCAACACTCGGTAACATAACATACACATGCATCTAAGATCTATTAGATCAAGTCAAGTCATCCCAACCAATATTCATTCCTCGAAATCACATACACCCATCAATAGCCAATAACATAACTCAAGGTAAGGTCTACAATCCACAAGGGAACTAAACACAGCAGTCAGACAATACTTAGTCGACTATGGAAAAAGAGTAGTCGACTAGAGGGAGGATTAGTCGACTAACAAGGTGGACCAAGTCGACTAACAGGGTATACAGAGAGCTACACACTTTCAGGAATTTAATTAGTCGACTAGGGCTAGAGATAAGTCGACTATACATACTGTTAGTCGACTACTAAAAGTAACAAGTCAACTAACAGGTGATAACAGTCAACAGTTTCCGCGGCCATAGTATGGCCATGCGTGCGGTGCCGCCTGTCACGCGCTGTCCTGTCGCCCCCTGTTGGTTGTACGTGTTGGTTTTCATATTTGGGCCCCTGATTTTGATGAAATCACCCTCCAAAGTTAATGGCTATCTTAGTAGGCTTTTAATCACCAATTAAATGGTAATTTTGGGTCTTCTTCTTCATTTCATGTCATGGACCAAGAAACACACAAGAGAGGTATTATTAGCAGAATTTAATATTAAATAAACGTGAAGATATGGTTGAAATATGCAGTTTTAGAGAATAATCAAAGCACAAAGGGGAAGCCCTAGAATTATTTGTGAAGTGAAAGAAGAATATGGAGAAAAGCACGGGAAGGAAGATCTAGGCGCTCGGTCAGATAATGGAGGTGAGTACAGGAGTGATCATTTCCTAAAGCTATATTGTGATGAGGGTATAGTAAGACACTTCACAGTAAGGGAAATATCGCAACAAAACGGGGTAACCGAAAGGATGAACAAGACTTTGCTAGAAAAGGTCCGATGTATGTTATCCAATGCCGAATTATCAAAGAATTTTTGGGCTGAGTCTTTGGCATATGCTTTCTATCTCGTTAATAGGTTGCCATCATCTGCGATAGGAGGTAAAACTTCTCTAGAAGTTTGGTCAGGGAAAGCTGCTCAGGATTATGACTCGCTAAAGGTATTTGGTGTCGGCCTACTATCATGTTGAAAAAGACAAGTTAGACCCAAGAGCGAAAAAAAGTGTGTTCGTAGGATTCAAGAAAAGAGTAAAAAGCTACAAGATTTGGGATCCTAATGAAAAGAAGTTTGTCCTCAACAGAGATATCACATTTGATGAGGCTTCAATGCTGAATCCTATAATATCTCAGCAGGTGGAGATTGAGAAGACCAAAGGGGATCACAACAGGTGGAGAGTGATGCTACTTCACCGTCTCTAGAAAGATCAGTATCAATGAAGATCATACCTATGGTGACACAGGGTAGTGATCATGTAGCCGATTAGGATACCGATGATGATGATATGAATCAAGGACAAGCTATGGGTGATGTCCATGAATCCATTGCAATTGGAAGAACCACAAGAAATTCACGTAAGCTAGTTGGCTCACTACAGATATCATTGTGGCATATACTCTCCCAGTCATTAAAGAGTTGATCCCATCTACTTAAAGAGAAGCTGAAATTAGCTCAGAGTCCAAGATGTGGAAGGATGTCGTGGTAGAAGAGATGAGTTTTCTATACAAAAACAATACTTGAGAACTGATAGAGTTGCCCAAGGGAAAGAAGTCAATTGGCTATAAGTGGGTATATACAAAGAAACAGGGATCTCTCAAAGGTGATATTGTACGCTATACAGTCAGATTGGTAGCTAAAGGCTACGCACAACGAGAAAGACATTGATTACAATGAGGTATTCTCACCTGTTGTAAAGCATTCGTTGATTCAGATTTTGCTGGCGCTGGTAGCACAGTATAGTTGGATCTTATTAGCTCGATGTGAAGACTGTCTTTCTCCAATGGCGATCTTGATGAGGAGATCTATATGTTTCAGCCGATGGGGTTCAAACTGCAGAAAAAGAGAATATGGTATGCAAACTGAAAAAATCATTGTATGGATTAAAGCAGTCTCCTAGGCAGTGGTACAAGCGTTTCGACAGCTTCATATGAGTTGAAAAGTACACACTATCCATTATGACCCATATGCGTATTACAACAAGCTACCCAGAAGAAAGTACATCTATTTACTGTTGTATGTAGAGGATATGCTCATCGCTTCTAAGGTCAGAGCCGCAATAGATAAATTAAAGAAAGATTTGTCTTCCGAGTTCGAGATGAAGGATCTTGGTGAAGCGAAGAAAGTGCTAGGCATAGAGATTGAGCAAGACATAAGAAGTGGCAGGGTTAGCTTGACACAGAAGGGGTATTTGCAGAAGGTACTTTAGAGGTTCAACATTAACAGGGATACAAAATCTGTATATACACAATTGGCTCCTCATTTCAAGTTAAAAGCTACCATGTCTCCTACTACTATTAAAGAACGTGAGTACATGACTCGCGTGTCGTATGCTAGTGCAGTTGGCAGCTTAATGTACGTGATGGTGTGTACAAGGCTTGATTTGTCACAAGATGTCTCGATAATTAGCAAATACATGTATGATCATGGGAGGAGTCATTCGGAGGCAGTAAAGTGGGTTCTACGGTACATCAAAGGTACCATAGAAGTTAGTTTAGTATCTGAGAAAGATTCTACAGGTAAGCAGTGAAAATACACCTAGAGGGGGGTGAATAGGTGTACGGCTAATCTAATGAACTAAATGTGGAAACTAAAAACTAATTGCAACTACACTTAATGCAACCAACGAGTGTATCCGAATTTCCGGTGAAGGGCTCTGGACTAACTCCTCTTGATTCCTCTAAATAAGAGTTGAGGCGCTATATGAAGCTCTCGTGGTTAAGCACAAGTGAGGCACACACAAACAAGCCAAGCATATAAGTATGATATGACAATATGAAATGATGCAAGGCACAATATAAAAAAGAGAGAGTTAGAGAGATAATGGATCAAACGCAAACACACGAATATGTTTCGAGGTTCGAGCACACAGCTCTACGTCCTCGCCTTCACACAGAAGGATTTCCAATCCACTTGTCCACACAGGACTCCCACACAGGGAACCTCCACTGAGGATTTGGGGCAATACAATAACTGGAGTACACAACTCCTCTCTCAACCGAATACAACCTTTCACTAGAGGTAAGGCACAATCCACAACAAACACCTCTACACTTAGAGGGTTAGGCACTTAGCCAATACAACACAATCCACCTCACAAAGAGGGATGCCAACACAAACTCCACCTCTCACTAGAGGGAGCCAAACCCAATCTCTACCACTCACTAGAGGGAGCTAACCACCACTCCAAAATCAACCTCTACACAAGAGGGATATCACAAGTCAAGGAGGGTTACAACTTTGTGATCAAAAGATCACAAACCAAATCTTTCTCACTTACACAAAGATCCTAATAGATAGGTAGATATGATAAGCTCAAGTGAGAAAATAAAGAGTTTGGAAATCAAAAACTCAAAGAAAACTATTGGAAAAATAACTAGGATAAGATTAAAATGAAGATCAAAAACCAATCCCAAAGTTTCTCCTTTTTCTTGAATTTTCCAACCCTTTAAAACAAACTAAAGATCAAATCTTTAAAGCTCTAAAAACTCTTTTTGAAACTTGAAATAAAACACTAGAGAATGAGAGAATTTTGCTTTTGAAAGTCTTGACAAAAACTGGCCTCAAATGGGGTATATATACCCCAACAAAAATTCTGCCCGTTGGCTGCTGACTAGGCCAGAATTGGCCTTCCGGTCGACCGGCCGGTCGACCGGCCAACAGTCAAATTTTTGACTGTTGAGCCTGCCGGTTGACCGCCCGGTCGACCGTGCCAATGCAGAGAGCAGATTGCTCTCTGGCCGATCGACCGCTCGGTTGACCGTGCCTTGCTCACGGTCGACCGTCCAGTCGACCACCCCCACCCGAGAGTGGGGCACTTGCAGTCGGTCGACGCCCAGTCGACCAGCCCAAGTGGCTGGTCAGCGTGCACATCCTTGTGCACATCAGTCAACTGGTCCGGTCGACCGCCAGAGCCTGGCAGGCAGCAAATCAGGACTTAAAAACTGGGTATTTTAATTCCAATAAATTCCTATAAAATCTCTAAAAATTCACAAAAATAGTTTTAGTATAATACATTGATAAACAACATGTGTGAAAAATTTCAACACATATTTCAAACTTTTTGAACTATTTTTGTGACTTACAAATTTTGCAGAAAAACAAAACTCGTATTTTTCAAAACTTAGATTTTTTGAATTGAAAATTCGTTTTGTCCAAAACTTATCCAAATACAAAAACATGATATTTAAACAACTTGAAGCATATTGCATATGGATATAAATCCAATATACATGAAAGATATATATCATAGTTTTTGACAATAATTCCAAAATTAAGTTTTGTTAAAATACAAAACCTAAATATATGAATAGGCATATCAAAATAAGTTTGTCTAAGATATGAAGCATACATGTATATAGAACACATCTAATATACATTAAACCATGTAAACTTGTTTTGAATCTATCTATTCATGAAAACCAAGATCGGTTAAACCAAAAACTGAAAACCGATAAACATGAAAACTAAAAATAAGTGTGTGTGTGTGTGTGTTGTGAACTTGAGCATATCACACTATCTAGTCTTTACAAATGGATCTAAAAATATAAACTAAACTATGTACCGAGATCTTCTTGTAGAGCGCCATCTCCAAGTCGACTCGATCCAAACTGTGATCCCCCGAGTTTGACTCCAACGAGTACTAGGTATGAACTTTGTCGCTCGGGCTCTTGAATCACCATGTGAGAAGCTCCAAAACACCTTTGTTGAAGCTAATCGTACTAATATCTTGGTTAAGAATCTGAAACTAAACATCACAAGATATTAGTAAACATAACTACATGAGTTAATCATCATCAAAACTAGAGTGGAAGGCCTTTGGACCAACAATCTCCCCCTTTTTGATGATAACAAAACTCATGGAGTTATATATGCATGGATTAAAGTTAAGATTCAAGGAAGCTCCCCCTTAACTCATGCATAGCAATAAACAATAAATATATGCAATGAATACTAAACATGGATATGCATCAATATGCATAAAACAAACATATGTATCAAAAACCTTCTTCTTGTTTAAACTCTAAAAATCATGAGAATAAACTCAATATATGCAAAAACAAAAACACACATATGCATATATAAACTCAAAATCTTTCTCCCCCTTTTGTAATCATCAACAAAGGGGTCAAGAAAAACAATATTCTCAATCAAAACAAAAACTTTCTTGATATCAATTGAAAGAAAAAAAATATCAATTGAGTGCATCATGATATCAATAAATATACCAATTGAAAGTACATAATTGAAGGTACATAATGTGGCATATAAAACAAATATAGATTTAAATACAATTGATACCAATTGTAAATAAATACCAATTAAATACCAATTGTAAATAAATAAATCATTTTTAGCAATTCAACCAAACATTTTGATATCAATAAAACATATCAATTGAAAGTAAAATTTATATTTAATCTTGATACCAATTTGTAAAGATTAGTACCTGTTGAAAGTAATTTTTCATTAAAGCATATGATACCAAAAATAATCAATATCCTTTTTCAATCATTTTTAACATAAAGTGTGGGAGTAGAATACCAAAACCAATTGAAAGGTGAAATACCATTGAAAGTAGAAATATGAATTTTCTCCCCCATTATGAAATACCAAATAAAATAATGCATGAGCTTGTATATGATACCAATTGAAATAAAATAGTCATTTAAGAATTCAAGCTTAGCATCGCTAAAATTTGTGCTCAAAAATATAGAGATATAGTAAGCACAAATAAAGCATATATGTGTGTGTGTGTGTGTATGAAAAATTAAATACCAATCGAAATTGATACTATTTGAAATTGAAAGCATACATATATAAAAACATATGAGTATACAAAAGAATGTCAATAGTGATACCAATTGAAAAAGTTCAATGATACCAATTGAAAACATAATAAGATCAAGTGTATAACTCATATTACCTTCCACCCATTCCATGCACATGTTTAAAAGGATTTTCAATATGAACATACAAGGTATGGTCGCCCAACCAACCGCCCGTATATGGAAAGGGTTTTCGAAAATAGGTTTGAAAAAAAAATAAAATATGTTTGAAAACTCTTCCAAATGAAGAATATGAACTAGTTATATGAAAATTTATAAACTAGTACGAAATCCTTCAAGCAAGGAATAAAACAAAAATAAATTCCATGATAAACATGTAAATCACATGATCACTAAACACTCGAAATCAATAAAGCCCATATCATAGTCTCATGAAAAACAAATCATGAGTAAACAAAAAAATAATGTGAGTGTACAAGTGTTATGTGAAACACATAATCATGAAAATAGGCAATTTAGCTTAACAATAAATTCCTTAAAACATGAAAATCATTAAAACGATTTAATCTCCAAGGCATATGTATGTCTTGTACAAATAAAGTATACAAACATATCCAAAACATAACGAGTCCACAAAAGTATATACATGAAGGCAAGTGGCTCAAAGGATGTATATGTATAGTCAATAGTTTAGACAAAATAGACATATACATGAAGCTAAACATATACATGAAAACATGTACAAAAATGGGAATACAAGTCAAATGCATGAATCATCAAAAATAGGCTATACTAGTACATCAAATGAGTACAAATGAGCGTTCAAGTACAAACATATAATGATCTATTTGTGGCTCACTAGTTGTACAAGTATATATCCAAGTTTTAATATAAAAACTATCATCTAAACATGTAATCAAAACATGAAGCATAGAAATCAAAAAAAACTTATATGATTATTTTGTCAAATTCACATGCATTAGATTTAGGATATACACATTAGTTAAAAATAAATGTGAGAACACAAAAATCTAAATCCATATTAAACATGGGTGTCTCAAATACTATACATGTATGTCATAAGCCTAATTATCATGGCTTTAACATAAAAATCAATAAACATCAAAATATGCTAAAAATCAACAATATGAAAAGCATGTAAACTTAAATGAGGAGTAAGAGATTGTTACCAAAACTAGAAGGCAACTCTCCATGTCTCCAAAACACGGTGGTCCTCCTACCAAACTCCCCTTGAAAGTGATGCATCCAAATAGTCCTCATAAAGCTCGGAACGCATGCATCTCAAGGCACCGATGCTCTCAAGTCATGTGAAAGCCCACACCTACATCAAATACAATAGGGGTGGTCTTTGGTACTCACACTCTTTTGGTCCATGGGGGGTTAGTTCCTTTCCTAACCCAAACAAACTTAATAGCTAAATTTACATCATGTATCTTAGCATAGTAAAACTTAGCAAGGTGGCCCTTACGTCCACAATGCGTACAAGTGTACACATGAGCATACATAGTGTTGTGTACATGAACGTGCGAAGCATGTGTATGTCGTAGATGGTGTGCATGAAAAACACCTAGAGGGGGGTGAATAGGTGTTAATGCTAATCTAGTACCTAAATGCGCTAAATGCGGAAGCTAATGCAAATTTTACAACACACTTAATACAACCAACAAGTGTAGCCGAATTCCCCGTGAAGGGCTCTGGTCTAACTCCTCTTGATTCCCCTTGAATGGGTTGAGGTGCTATGTGAAGCTCTTGTGGTTAAGTACAAGTGAGGCACACACAAACAACCAAGCATATAAGGATGAGCAATATGAAAGATGCAAGGAAATACACAAGCAAATATGATATGTATGATATGAAATAAGAATGATGCTTTGCACAAAATAAAGAGAGAGAGTTAGAGAGACAAGTGGATCAAACGCTAACAACAAGATATGTTTCGAGGTTCGAGCCCCTAGCTCTACATCCCCGCCTACACCACCGTGTAGGATTTCCAATCCACTATAACGTCCACCGAGGACTCCCACCGAGGGAACCTTCATCGAGAAGGATTTTTACAATAAGGGAGTACCGAACTCCTCTCTCAAACATGAAAAACACCTAGAGGGGGGGTGAATAGGTGTAAGTGCTAATCTAAGAAACTAAATGCAAACTAAGTGCGCTAAATGCGGAAGCTAATGCAATTATGCACAAACTAATACAATACAACAAGTGTAGCCGAATTCCCCTTGCGAGGCTCTGTGGACTAACTCCCCTTGATTCCCCTTGAAATGGGTTGAGGTGCTATGTGAAGCTCTTGTTGGATGAGTATAAGTTAGGCACACACACACAAGCAATCCAAGCAATATAAAATACACACAATCAAGCCAAGCATATAAGAATGAATAGCAATATGAATAAAGCAAGGCAATATGAAATATGCACAACACAAGCAAATATGATATGATATGAATATGATGCTTTGCACAAATATAAGAGAGAGAGTTAGAGAGACAATGGATCAATACGCAAACACAAGATTTATTTCGAGGTTCGAGCACCTTGCTCTAATCCCCGCCTACACCACCGTGTAGGATTTCCACTATCTCAACTCCCACCGAGGGAACCTCTACCGAAGAGGATTTCTTACAACACTAGGAGTACCAAACTCCTCTCTCAACAACAACCTCCTCACAACCGAGAGGGTTAGGCCCGTAGCCAATACAACAACCAATCCACACACCTCTACCGAAGAGGCTCACAACCAAACTCAATCACCTCTACCTAAGAGGATCCAAACAAACAAACCAATACAACACTCTCCACCTCTACCCAAGAGGGAGCAACTCAAGAAAATCAAGGGTTACAACAAGTGGTATATCTCAACCACAGACTCTTTCCTTTTTCTTTTTCCACAAAAACAAGATCCTAAATAGATTAGGATAGGTGATAGCTCAAGTGTGGAATCAAAGTGTTTTTGGAAACAAGCAACAAAGAAAAACTACTTGGGAAATCTCTTGTATAAGATAGAAATGAAATACCAAATCAAAATCCCAAAACCTAGTTTTCTTTGATTTTCCAAAAACCCAAAACAAATAAAGATGAGAAGTTTTTGCACTTAAAACTCTTTTGAAAACTCTTTTAAACACTTCAGAAAACTGAGAATTTTTCTCTTAAAAAACTTGGCCAAATCCCCAAAGAGATGGGGTTTATATAGCCCCTATACAAAAATAGCCGTTAGGCTGAGTTGGCAGTCTGACAGACTGCCGGTCGACCGGTCCGGTTGACCGCCAACGGTCAAAAATGTGACCGTTGGGCAATAGCGGTCGACCGGCCCGGTCGACCGAAACATCCTGAGAGCAGAACTCTCATCTCGGTCGACCGGCCCGGTCGACCGTCCAGAGACTCCAAAACGTGCACAGACTTGTGCACATCGGTCGACCGTCCCGGTCGACCGGCCTGGTGCGGTCGACCGGTCGGTCGACCGACTTGGCCTGGCAGTCTGTCCTCAGTTCTGCACAGATACGGATTTGAAAATAGGTCTTTTCACTCAATAAAAATCCCATAAAATCACAGTAAATCTAAAAAATAGTTTTAATCACAATAAAAACTGTTTTTCTAAAAATATGTTTTCTAAAAACTTGTTTTATCATTTTACTTTGATAACCAAACTTGTGATAAAAATTTCAAGACATAATCAATCATATCAATTCATTTTTGTGTCTTGCCAATTTTATCAAAAACAAAACTTGTATTTTTATCAAGCTTGATTTTTCCAAAACATGAATAGGATAGTCAAAATAAGTTTGTTGAAAAAATTAAGCATGCATGTATAGAATGAAGCAACTATACATATATCAATTTAAACTTGTTTTGATAAACTATTCATGAAAACCAAAACTCAATCATAAAACGTGTGTGTTTGTGCACTTGAGCATATCAACTAAACTAAGCTTTACAAATGGATCTAAAACTCTATCTAAACTAGGATACCTAAGTCTTCTTGACGATCTTCATCTTCAAGTAGACTAGCTCCAAACTCCGTGATTCTCCAAGTGCAAAGGTATGATCTTTAAGCTTTGGCACCGGAATCATCATGAATAGCTTCTAATCATCTTGTTGAAGCTAATCACCAACTAATATCCTGTTAATGATCTGAAACTTAGAAACACAAGAATATTAGTAAACATAACTACATGAGTGTTGATCATCATCAAAACTAGAGTGGAAGGCCATTGGGCCAACAAAACAACCACCTCACAACCGAGGGGTAGGCCCGTAGCCAAACAACAACCAACGCCTCTACCGAAGAGGGTTACGAACCAAACTCCACCTCTCACTAGAGGAAGCAAAACCAATCACCCGATCACCTCTACCAAAAGAGGATACACAAAGAACAAGGGTGTTTACAACAAGTGTTTCCAAAGACCACAAACAATCTCTCTTTCTTTTCTCTTTTCCAAAAACAAGATCCTAATAGATTAGGATAGAAGATAAGCTCAAGTTTGGAGACTAGGTGTTTGGAAAACAAGTAACAAAGAAAAACTACTTGGGAAAACTCTTGTAAATGATAGAAAATGAAAGCCAAGACAAATCTCCCAAAATACTCTTTTCTTTGATTTTCCCAAAACTTAAAACAAATAAGATGAATTTTTTGGCCCAAAAACACTTTTGAAATCTTTTAACACTTCAGAAAACTGAGAATTTTTGCTCTTGAAAATCTTATCAAAAACTTCCCAAGAGATGGGGTATTTATAGTCCCATCAGAAAACTAGCCGTTAGGCTGAGCTGGCAGCCTGACAGGCGACCGTCGACCGGCCCGGTCGACCGCCAACGGTCTAAAATCCGACCGTTGGAGCCTTCAGTCGACCGTCCCGGTCGACCCAAACAAACAGAGAGCTCTGCTCTCAGACCCGGTCGACCCTGACGGTCGACCGTCCCAGTGTCAGCCAAACGTGCACAGATCTGTGCACGTCGGTCGACCGTACCGGTCGACCGACTTCATCCAAGTCGACTAGGTCAGTTGACTAGTCGACTGGTTGAAGCCTGCCTGAACAGAAATCTGGATCAGAAAAACAGTTTAAAAATATTTGAAAAATCTTTTAACACTTCTAAAAATCACAAAAAATAGTTTTATCATTTGCATTGATATATAAACATGTGGTAAAAAGTTTAGCTCAAATATCAATCAATATGAACTATTTTTGTGTCTTATCATTGTTACCAAAAACCAAAACTTGTATTTTTATCAAACTTGATTTTTCAATAGGAATTCTGATTTTTCCTAAAACTCATGAATAGGCATATCAAAATAAGTTTGTTTAAGATATGAAGCATGTATGTATATGAACACATCTAATATACATAAAAAACAAGTAAACTTGTTTTGATCAACTATTCATGAAAACACATATCTGTTAAACTAAAAACCGAAAAAAAACCAATATCTAAACTATAAAACTTGTGTATGTTGTGCACTTGAGCATATCAACTATACTAAGCTTACAAATGGATCTAAAACACACTATCTAAACTATGGATACCTAAGCTTCTTGATGATCTTCATCTTCAAGTTGACTTACTCCAAAACTCCATCCAAGGGCTAGGCAATGTGTGATCTGAAGCTTTGGCCCTGGAATCACCATGAAAAAGCTTCTAAACACCTTTGTGAAGCTAATCACCAAAATATCTTGCTAATGATCTGAAACTTAAAATCACAAGAATGTTAGTAAACATAACTACATGAGTTAATCATCATCAAAACTAGGGTGGAAGGCCTTTGGGCCAACAATCTCCCCCTTTTTGATGATGACAAAACTTATGGAGTTATAATGCATGGATTAAAGTTAAGCTTCAAGAAGCTCCCCCTTAACTCATGCATAAACAAATAAACAAAAGATATGCAATGAATGTATATAAACATGTATGCATCAACATGCAAAAAATACATAAACATGTTCTAGAAGCTCTAGATACCAATTAAATTAATAAAACATTAACAAAAACACTAGATGCTCTAGATACCAATTAAACTTAATATATGTAAAAAACATAAGTATGCATATAAAACACAAATTATTCTCCCC
>JAVJIF010017407.1:0-112238 GCA_038442645.1 Agave tequilana
TGCACAGTGATGATGGGCTAGCTCAGCATAAGCCAAGTCTTAGCTCCGCTTAAGGCAGTTAGACTGAAGGAGCATCAAAAGGGCCAAGTCCTAGCCTCGCCTATATGGCTAAGCCAGACTGGTCCAGAGGGACACAATCTTAGCCCCACCTATATGGCAAGACTGGGTCGACCTTGAAGAGACTAAGTCCCAATTCTTGCCTACGTGGCAGATTTACAGGCAGATTCAATAGATCAAGACAGGAACCCTGCATGGGAAAGTCTGTTTCTAATCAAGCGAGAATGATAGCTTCGCCGAGAAGCTGGAAAATAGGGCTGAAGCCCTTCTCTGCAAATCAGTCAGATACAGAATGAAGAACAAGGGAAATCAATCCCTGAAGTAGGTGGTAAAGCTAAGATTAAGGGAGGTAAGCTCCCTAAAGTCACCATTCTATTGGTAAAAGTCTCAGGATGACCAAGACTCACCAGTTCTTGGCCGGTTAGTGGCCAGGGTGGGCGCCCTCACTACTTCAGAAATCTGAGTCTCCTTCTCTGGACAACCAGGAGATGTCATGAACAGACTGTTTCCCTGAAGAGGACTTCAAGTGTCCTATTTATAGCCTCATAGTTTGACCACACCGTCGCTACTTCAAGCTTGGAAGCGCGAGCGAATTTAAGGCATTCAAGTGCTGGGCCTTGAGAAAGGGAATACTCCCTCGTTAATACAAGAGAGGTTATTCTAACCTCGAAAAAGGAGCAGTCCTCCTCGTAACTAGCCGAAAAGCAGTTAGCCTCGGGAAAGGAACGTCGTTCCAAACACCGAGTTAATGCGAAGTTATCCAAACGCGAAGTTATCCAGACGCGAAGCTATCCAGACGTGAAGCTATTCAGAATCGCAAATCTACACGATTCCTCGGCGAACTTATTCCAATCCGGAAGCAGAATTGAAAGCGAAGCTGAACTCAACCACTATGGCGACGTTCGTATTTCACATACCATCAATCAAAGCAGTTCAAAGTATTTCGAAGTCTGAACCGGTCTATTGCAGACTTACGAAAACTTTGAAGGAGGTCTTGTTGACACTCTAAAAAAGACAAGATTCCTGACAGGCCTGAACAAATGCCTAACTTGTTGACATCTACAAAAGACAAGTGGCAAACAAGCTGACGACCAGTTCTTCACCCATCTCAAAAGGGACGAATCAGCAACTTGGATTCTACTGATCCGGTGAAGCAGACAGTAAACCAAGAAAAGCTCGTGAGAAGGCCCAAGCAGGTCCAGGGACACTAAGTTAGCTTAACACTTAGCCCCGCATGAGCCCACAATATGAGTCTCACATGAGAAGCTGAAATTGCTTAGCATAGCAGAGAGTCCCCTCGCGAACTTCGCTGCCAGAGGTGCTCAGTTAACTCCGCAGGCGGTTCACTTCGCCCAAAATCCTATGCAGCTGCGCAGAAGGCTAATGGGTAGCTTTGCCATGAAAGTATCTAGCTCCACTGAAGAGCTTTCTTTTTAACTTCGCCAGACGCTTCCCCCAGCTCCGCTACAAGCTCGACGAAATAGCCCCGCTGCGGGTCTTTTATGGTCACCTTTGACCAATTAAGTCTCCAGATGAGATCAAATCTATTCAAGGTCAAATCTAATCGAGATCAAATCTGAGATCAAATTTGGCAGTTGTTTACCATAATCTCTTGACTCTCCTAAAACAAGCAAGAAGATCAGGGGAGATCTTTCAGTTATTTAGAAAGTATCAAAGCGGATCAGGAGATCAACATTACCTGCTATTCCTAGCTTCGCAAAAGCTGATTCTAGCCTCGCGGTAAGGCTACTTTCTAGATTTAAATAGATTGACTCAATCTGTTTTCAGACTTTTAAGGGACAATTATACCCCTGCTCTCCCTATAAATAGCCCACCAGCGGTATACGAAGACACACACAGAGACAGAGCCTGAAAAGAGGAGAAGAGGACTAGAGATAGAGATCTACTCTCTTGCTTCCAAGAATTCAGAGAATTACTTCTCTAATCAGGGTGCTAATAGCCTAAAATCTTCCTCCCTTTCAAGGAATCTCCGAAACCAGGCGAGAAGGAACTCCAAAGCGGAGGCAGTTCGAGAAGTAACAAGAGGATTCTACCAACCTTCTGTTCTCCGATTCCCCAAACCAGGCGAGAAGGAAATCCCATCAGGCGGCGGTCCGATTGTCTGATCGATCGCATCGTCAAAGGGATAAAGTGATCGCGCGCTGATCAGATTCCTACCAGCACACTTCCCCAGAAACCTCAGAGGAGATCTACCTGTAATCTTTTTACTGCAAAGAATTATTTGTAATTTAGCTCCTCGACCCCTTTTTTGTAAGTTTTTCCCTTTGCAAAATCAATGGAAAACAATGTCAATAACAGCTGATGATCTGACAACTAACAACTAGTATTTGACAACTGAATAACTGTCAACTAGTAACTGATATTTGAAATAGAATAGTGGAGAAATACAATCACTAAAACAACAGTGCCACTGATCACTGATAACTGAAACAGATATCTGACAACTACTATAAACTCTGATGTATGAGATCACTAACACAATAACTCTATTTTTATAACTAAATAATTGCAATAACTAAGAACCAATCAAGAAGTGAACTATCGAATATCCTCGAGATCAATTTAAATCAACAAATATCGAAATTATAACTGAAATAAGGAACATTCTCAACCAACATGAATCTAGAAATGTCAACAAAATATCATCTATACTCGAACGATATAATCAGTAAATAAATCCCAAATACTTACAACTATAATTCCAGCTACATCAATCCATCTAAATGTTGATCAAGATCCGATAAATAGAACATAAATCTCAGAATAATTCCAACTCTGAATAAGTCTATGTACAAACCAAGCATCAAGAAAGTGAGTATATTAATAAAGGAACATCACATCTAATATGTCATCAATATCCAAACGAATTCTTATCTAAATAATTATCAATTAAGGGAATATCAAGTCCGATAAGTGCTCCATATAAAATATGAATTTATCCTCAAATATGAACTAGGCAAGCTAATTAATAGATCGAATTAAGTCACTGTTTAAGATGTATCAATACTAGGCTAAGCCAACGACGACGAATTAATAACACATGAAATGACGTTGATAAATACTCATATCAACTAAATAAATAGGTGAATGCTCACTGATGTGTCATGAAGTGATATAGGTAATCATACTGGTTAAATATAGCAATCGTTCACATGAAATGATACGAGTAACATATAAACGCCTGCTTACAATAGTAAATAAAGAAATAACATAAGAATAAACGCTCATACGAAATAACACGGTTTCGGATTCGACTTGCCAGCTGGTCTTTACTGCACGAACCGGTACAAATCTTAGGATCATCTCATGGGTTGGTCTTCGAATTGCCAGCCTATCGGGTCCACAGTGAACGCCAATCTGAATCTCCTGTTACCGAGTTCGGAAGGCGAGCGAGTCCATAATCGCTGCAACATGTAACTAACACACATACATAACACACTCACACATGTACCCACACACGCACGCCACACGTGCCATACACATACGTGCAGACCCATATAACATACATACATACATACATACATACAGTCTCATACATAATTACCCACACATGTATCCATATACACCTATAATTCATATACATGCAAATATAATTAACCACACACACACACTTCATACACAATTATATTGTAACTCACACACACATTTATATATAAACAGAGAAAGCAACAGAAAGAGGGAGGAAGGAGGGAACTCGTGGCCAAAGGGGGGCTCCGACGCGCCGACGGAGGTCACCGAAGAGATGGGGGTTGTTGAAGGTAGCCGCGGCTCCGAAGGAGGAAGAGGAGTCAGAGATCGACACCTGGCTGTTTAATAAAGGTCGTGGAGAAGAGAAGAGGGAGCTCAGCATGGGGTTGCTTGCTCCGGGGGGACCAGCGGCAGGGGGAGAATAGAGGAGGAGCTGGGCATGGCTCTGGTGGAGTTGGTGATGAGTGCTCCGGGAATGGCAGCCAAGAGAAGGGAGGCTTGCGTGGGTTGCTCAGCCAGGGTAGGCTCATGGTGGGGTTGACATGGTGGGGAGAACTTGTGGGGGAGAAGGCCGGCCATAATAGGGGTGGAGCGTGAGGAGGATCCCGGAGGCAAGGGGAAATGCGGTGGGGGTGTTGGTGGATGATGAGTTCGACCATGAAGAAGGAGCAGGTCGTGGTGAAGATGGTGACGCAGCCTCGCCGGAGAGGTGGGGAGGTGCTGGTGGCAGGGCGCGATGGTTCCGAGGTGCTCGGCCGGGCGCGGTGGTTGGAGGAGAGAGAGGATCTATGGGTGGTGTAACGCCTCGATCTCGCGGGTATAGAGGCGTTACTACAACCTATATACGCTGGGCGGAAATACTCTCACATATATACGCTAAGCATCAGTACATGTAAGAATCAGAGTACAGAAGCACAGTGATATTATATATTTCAGCAATAATAGCACAAGTACACAATTATTACAGATCATGATACAATATTTCAAGAATATTAGATCACCAAGAAGCGCAAATGCATGGTTTACAATACAAAAAGACTAGAAAATACTCACGAGCAGTAAGATGAGAATCTCAAGAGCCGATCAAGGGGAGCTGGAAGAAAAGGGACTCTGGACAGACAACTGCTAATTCGCGCTTCTACTGCACACTCTGATCAGTTATAGCAAGTCCACCATGATACAGACTACAGGGTCTGGACATGAAGGTCCAGGGTTGTCAGAAAATAACCAGCGAGTACATAAGATGAAGCCAAGCGACGTGTACAGGCAGTCACATGTATACATGATCAAGTGATGTGGTTTAGGTATACAGGTATAAGCAATGACTAGTAACATAAATGGAAATAAAAAAATTGGTAGTAAATTCAAATCAAGTAAGTACATGTGTATCGATAAACCTGAATTGGAAAACATGCAAAGAAAATGGTGTCGAAAGCATAGGTACACATGAACATGCGAAGAGACATCAAGCATGCGATAAATACAAGTATGGACAAAGCTAGTTATACAAGTTTAGATTATGGATTCATGAGATTGATACGTCGAGGGGATAATCCAAATAAGAAAACCCTCGTATATATATCATATGTCCCATGTCACCATTACCAGAGTTCATACAACTCGATTTGCCCTAAAGTAATAGAGCAAGAAAACGATATAAAAACCCAAAAATAAGCAAGTCAAGTGATTCAACACAGTAGCACAGATATCATATGTAAGTGGAGGAAAAGATGTATTGTGTCATAGGTCTCACAAGTATAGATCAAGTATGACACTAGTCAGATGTCAGTAGCATGTTGTTATTATATTATTAAGACTCGTCCGATTTGTATATGTCCGTATGCGTCCCATTCTATATACCTCCGCATACAGACCGGAGAGTAAGTTATTAAAAACTGATGGGGCTCGACAAACCATGTTCAGAATGGGTCCCATGCACACTGTTTTAAATATCGACCGAGATCTCGGATTACGACCCGCCCGATATGTTTTGGTAAAATCGCTTGGCATTATCGGCAACATCATATATTGGCCGATTTTTGTGATATCGGCCCAATATGTATTGGCGATAAAACGGCCGATATGGAGTATTTTGAATTGGGTTCGAATTTAACCCATTTTTTTCGAACCCGAACTCGACCCAAAGTTGAGATCGGGTTATATAAACAAAAATGGGGCGAAAATTAGGGCATGAATTTTCTCATTGCTGAGCTTTCCCCGACTGTGACGAGCAATCTTCGTTTCCTCCTTTCAATCTCCTTCAGTCCTTCGACGTTTGCTGCTTTCCTTTGCTTCCTCCAAGCATCGACGACCGCCCTTGAGTGCCGACAAGCTCTGCGATCTTCCTCGACCTTCCCGGAGATCCGATGAGTCTCCCGGTCTTCCCTGACCTCCCCTGCATCCCCTCAAGATCCGGTGACCTCCGCCGAGCTCTGATGACCTCGCTCGAGCTCTGACGACCTTGCCTGTGCTCCGAACAACATCCTAGAGCTTTAACAATTCAGATCTGAGAAAAATTCAAGTAATATTCGATTTCTCTCTCTTTTTGGGATCTGATCTTCGATTTTCTTTCTTTGGCCTTCTTTGGGGCTCTGTTTTCAGTATTTAATTACATATCAATTTCAGTGAAATAGTGTGGATCAGATATAGAAAATGGTTTGAGTTTTTATTTTTCTTATTGGAGTTGTGTATGATTGGTTATTTTATGGGATTTTAACTTGGTTGGCATATGATTGGATCAAATGTTTAGGATAATTATTGTTGATTGAAAATAAAATATGATGCGTCTCTGTTGTTCTGGTTATGATGTTTTGTTTTTAATTTAAGATTAAAATGCATATTTTCTTTTGTTCATATTTGTTAATGAATTATCAATTGATCACTGGTCCACTAGGATAATCATCTTTAAACTATATGAATAAAATTGATTGTGAAGATGTGTCATGAAGAATTAAGAAACAGTAGCTTTTGTTTTATAATTTATTTCCTCAATCCTCAAAGTACCAACTGAAATTACAAAGGGAAATTCTAAAATATAGTTTCTATTTTATTTCCTTGCTGAATTACAATTGAAATTACAACATTTCATTGCTGATATTACAAATATAGATTCTCAACTGAAATTACAATTAAAATTACAATCATTTCATCGCTCAAATTACAACAGTTTCCTTGCTATTGGTGCTCTGATTTTCCATTAGCCACTTGCAAATCTTGCGAACCTACAAGAATTTATGTCATTTTTATTTGCCACTTCATAAACTGAGAATACAGAAAAATAGCAAAGATTAAATTTTGTTTTAGTTGTTGCTTAAATTGCAGTTATGTTATGTTTCTTTATTAAATATTTAAATTTCATTTGCTTTGTTTTACTTAGTTAATTTTTGTTAGAATGGCTTCGGAAGCTAATGCTAGCAGTGCCAATAGCAGAGAGGTTCCTAAGTTTGGCAAAGATCCTTTTTGGAAGCATGGTGAAATAGTTGGTGCCAGAGTGAGGTGCAAGCTTTGTGATCATAAGGTTAGTGGAGGGATTAGCCATCTTAAGCAACACTTGGCACATGAAAGAGGAAATTATTTACCTTTCACAAAAGTCTCCGATGATGTGAAGGTCAAAGCACGCACAGCATTAGAGACAAATAGATTGTCGAAGGAGGCAAAAGAATAAAAGCTGCAAATCGAAAGAGATGAGGTGGTAATCGGCGATAACAACTGCTTATTTTCTGGAAGTAGTACTGGCAGCAATAAAGGACCAATGGATAGACATGTGCACGCACAAGCATTGTCAGAAAATAATGGGAAGGGTGAGAAAGTGCAAACTACTCTTAATCAGCATTGGAAGAAGAAAGCTAGAGAGATGCATGTGGATGGATTGGTAAAACAATTTTTGAAAATGCGGTGCCATTTAACATTGTTAATTCCAAGTCTTGGAGATAAATGTTGGAAGCGATTGGAAAGTATGGGGAGGGTTTGAAAGGTCCGTCAGCCTATGAGCTTGGTGAAAATATCTCCCATTGGAGGTGGCCGCAAAGAAGAAATCACTAAGCACTTTCTTAGAGTCTTACAAAATTCGTAGTTGTTCTCTTATGAGTGATGCATGGACGGATCGAAAGGAAGGAGCATTATGAATTTGGTGCTAAATTGTTATTCGTGTATCATGTTTTATGAATCGGAGAACACTTCTAAGGACATCCATGATGGATATTTTATATATAACTTGATCAATACCATTATTGAGAAGTTAGGAGAAGAATGTGTGATACAAGTGGTGACAGATAATGCAAGCAATAACATAGCGACATCGAAATTGTTAGATATAAGACGCCCGCACATATTTTGGACATTTTGTGGGCACATACTGTGAATCTTATGTTGCAAGATATTGCACTAATTAAACCAATTCGGAGTGCCATCATTAGACTAGTGAGATTACCGTATTTATATATATGGTCATACTCTTGTTCTTGATTAGATGAGGGAGTGTACTGGAGATGATATCATTAGGCCCGGGGTCACTAGATTTGTCACTGCTTTTCTTTCCCTACAAGTATTAAAAATAAGAAGAAAGGATTGAAGAGGATGGTTAATTCTACCGATTGGAAGAGAATTTGAAGCAAACAAGCACGGCCGTGGGAAGAAAGGTATACAAGTTAAAAGCTAAAGTCTCATTTTTCAATTTAGTTTATTGCAAATTTGTAATATCTCCTTTGATTAACAATATAGGTGTACAAGATTATCAATAGTCGCCAATTTTGGGATAATGTGACCCTCGCATTGAATGCGTTTGAGCCATTGGTGAAAGTTCTTCATACCATCTATAGGTTGGTTGTATGATGACTTGGAGATGACAAGGAATGAGATTGATGTAAACCTTAACCATAAGGTGAAGAGATGCCGTCCCATAGGGTTGATCATCGACAAAAGATGGGACGCCAAATTAAAGTCCCCTTTACATTTGGCTGGACACTTTTTAAATCCTTTCTTTTATTGAAAAGAAACCATTGAGAAGAATGGAGCTTTCTTGGGTGCATTTATCGACTGAGTGTATAAGATATATAGGAATAATCATGAAATGCAAGATCAGATTAGCGCACAGTTGCCTCTTTATCAAAAAAAAGTTGGGTCATTCGGAAGGGATATGGCGATTTGGCAAATGAAGAGTCTTTCTCTTGATCCAGGTATATTTTGAAATACAAATAATTTATTGATCATTATTTGTTAAATTTGTGAGAATTGTATTTTTCTAATTGACATTTATTATGCTTGTTTCCTAGTTAACTGGTGGCAAATGCATGGGCCACGACTCCAGATTTAAAGATAATGACAATTAGGATATTGGGATTAGCTACTAGCTCATCGGGTTGCGAAAGAAACTGGAGCGTCTTTAAGATGGTAAATAAAAATCGCAATGTAGAAAGCAACTTCTCTAATTTTTTTCATGTTGTTAATTACTAGCTCTAATCGTGTTCAATTTTTTAATTACAGATCCATACAAAAAAAGGAATAAGCTAAGTCATGAAAAATTAATGACTTAGTCTATGTCAAATTCAATGTCCAACTTAATGAAAAATTTGAAAAAACGGCATGATCCTATTGATGCTGGTATTATGGAGGATGGTAAGGTGGCTGAATGGCTTAACCCACCTAAGCATTCAAATGTGCCTCATTCTGATTCGGATGAAGAGGGCGATGAGGTTTTTCCTGGAAAGGTGACGACATGGCGGACCCAGGTGGGGGCGAGCGTATGCGGTCGCCCCCACAGGAGTTGGGTGAACTAAGCAAAAAATCCAACTTGGATCATTTCTCCTGATCTCCACACACACACACACACACACAAAAACACCCTCTAGTTTCTCCTAATGACAAATTCTCAGTCTCTCCTCTGGGGATTGAGAACTCTCACAACCTCTCCAACAAACTCTCTCAAGACCTCTCTAACGCATCTCTCTCACTCACGATCTTTCTCTCTTCTATCACGATCTCAAGCTCGCCTCTTTCGACAACAAGCAGAACCTCAACAGCATCTTCTCGACGGAACTCGTGATGCAGACCGCCGACGGCAAGCGGTATAAGAAGTGCAAGCAGGTAATTTCTCGATCTGAATTTTGAATTTCAGTAACTTGATTTCTTGATCTGAGTTAGAGTTTCCACTTGTAAGTCTTGGTTGATTCTTAATCTGATAAGGTATACAAAAGAATTGGTTGGTTCAATTGATCATTTTAAAAAAGATTGAATTTTGGAAATTTTTTTATCAGAATTAGGGTTCTTGATTTGTTGATTGTCCTCTGGAATTAGGGTTCTTGATTTGTTGATTGTCCTCTGGAATTAGGCTTTTGAGATTAGGGATTTCTTTGTATAATTATTGAATTTTTTGAAGTTTAATTGAAATCAGAAGAGGAACCTTATTTTGTTTTTCCTTGTTCTTTAGTGGATGATCATTAGGTTGTGAATAAAAAAGAGCATTTTTTTGAAGAAACTGAGAGTAAAAAAATCATTGATTTTTTGAGAAATCAGAAGAGAGTAACAATATCATGAGTTAGTGATCATCTTCTATTTCTTGTTCTGTGTATCTAAATTTAATGGCTTTAGGAAAGTAACCATTTTACCAAAAGTCTGTGTTGCATCATGATCTTGCTTTTTGTTTCTCTAATTGATGCATTGTTTGGCTCTTATATACTTGCTAGGTTGAAAATTTATCAAACAAGCGTATAAAACTCAATGTTGATCCAATCTCTCACCAAGAGGTATTTTTATATTAGTTTTGTTCTATTATTTTATCCTTAGTCCTCTAACTGAATGTTGTATAAGCTGAAAAGCTTGCATTCTTAAACTCAGATGAGCGGTTTTGCGGAAACAACTTGTTGTTTTTCCTTGTCCGAAAAGAAAAGTGATTTTGCTGAGAATATTCACAAACTTTTTCAAAATATTTACACACATTTTTATCTGAAACTGAGATTTACGAATCAAACTTTCAGTTTGATATTTAAGTTATTAATGTACTTGATTTCTTCATTTTAGGAGTTGAAGCAAGAGGATTCATATTTGGCCCTTCAATTGCTTTAACTTTGAAGCAAAGTTTGTACCGCTACGTAAGCCTGGGAAATTGCCAGGTATTCTCTCTTATTCTTTATTTTGATTTATCAACACTTTATGTTAACTCTTTCTAATAAAAATTGCACTTGGTTTTAATTTGATGCTTGTTTTATGTATCCTTGTCGTCACGGACTGTGTGTGATTTTATTGCTAGATATTTATTCTAATTAGTATCAATACTAGAGGTTAGTTTTATTTTGTTATGTTATTTTTTTTGTTTTAATGTCAGTTAATTTATTTGAAACAGTTATGGAAAAATTCTTTAAAAGGAAAAGAATTGAGAATAACGATAATGGTGAACCATCTTCCAATGTGGGATATTGGAGATGAATTATTCTCTATCTTAGTTGATGAGGCTCGTGATGTATCAGTAAAAGAACAAATGACTATAGCTTTGCGTTTTGTGGATAAAAAGGTTCTGTAATTGAGCGCATTATTGGGGTTAAACATGTTGCCGATACAAGTTCTTTATCCCTTAAAGTAGCATTGAGTCACTTTCTCTAGACATGGGCTCAGTATGTCAAGCTTGCGTGGACAAGGTTATGATGGGGCTAGTAATATGCAAGGAGAATTCAACGGTCTCAAAAGTTTGATTTTAAAGGAGAATGAAAGTGATTTCTATATTCATTGTTTTGCTCATCAACTCCAATTGACACTTGTAGCTGTTGCTGAAAATCACAAGAAGATATGTTCATTTTTTAATTTGGTTACAATTTTATCAAATGTTGTTGGTGGGTCATGCAAACGTAGGGATATCCTTCAAGAAAAACAATTTGAAAAAGTTGTTAAAGGAATTTGTCAGGGAGAAATTATGACCGGGAGAGGTATGAATCAAGAAAGAGCATTAAAGAGACCAGGAGAGACGCGGTGGAGTTCTCATTTTGACACACTTGTGAACTTGATATATTTATTCTCTTCTGTCATCGACGTGCTTGAGGTTATTGCAGAGGATGGAGCACTTTCAACACAAAAAGCGCAAGCAACTGATTTGTTGGATGCAATACAGTGTTTTGAATTTACATTCCACTTGCACTTGATGAAAATGATCTTGAGAATTACAAATGATTTATCTAAAGCATTGCAGAGAAAAGATCAAGACATTGTGAATGCCTTGAATCTTGTTAATGTTTGATTTTTATAAATTTTCAATTTTAGTTCAAAATGTTTTCGCCCCCACTTAATGAAAATTCTGCGTACGCCACTGCATGGAGGCAAGTTAAAATAGCCATGGGAGTCGACCCAACACCATGGTCGAGTTCAAGAATAAGAGATTCGAAGAAAACAAAAATAGCTCATGGCACTTCATCATCCAAAGGGAAAGGGAAGAGGGTTAAGCTCGAGGAGGAAGAAGACACAGGGTCATCAGAATCATCAGATTCGTCATCTGATTCGGACACTGCACAATCTGAGTCGGAAAATGAAGATTAGATCTTCAGATTTATGCAATGATCCATTATTTTTGTCTAAAAACTATTTATGCTTTATGTTGTCATGTGATTGTTCTTAAATTGGTTTGGTTTGACATATCAAGTAATGATTAAATACTTTGTTTAGTCCTAGGGTTACTTTTGATATGTATTTGATAGTTTTGATTATTGCTTTTCTAACTTTATATGTCAATTTATAATGTGATCATATTGTGATCTTTGTCATTTTTTTACTTGAGATTCTACTAAATTTAAGATACTGTTTGTTTTATGTTTTCTAATATTAGTTATTTCTTTTTGTAGGTTAGTCTCATTCAAATTTAAAGACGAAAGGACTTCATCTCTTTTATTATCTTTTTTATTCATTAATTTCAGGTAAGTAGATTGTACAACTTTTAATCTTATATTTTTAAATTCCATGAGATAGCTTATTTACTGCACGACTGCGTCAAATGCACATTATTTTTTTATCGTCTTTGCATGCATATTACATCATTTTTATTTGATAGATAATATTTATGACACTAAACCAACTTTTAGTTATCAATATTTCATATATATAATTTCCGATATGAACGCCCGATATGCGCGTGTATCCCCAAAATCTCCCCCGACATCCGATATCCGATATGAAAAACCCCCATCCGATACGATCCCGTTATCCATATCTAGAACCTTGCCCGTGCGTGCCCGGGACAACAGTCCAGGAGCATCCTGTACTGAGCCAGAATGTACCGTTAGGTACCGGGACTTATTGTACGCCCGAACATGAATGGGATGTCACCGCTCCCCTAGGAATAGGCCCATGAGCTTATGGCACACCCAGCAGAAGATCAGGGGAGTAGGGGTGCCAGTACACCCCATAAAAATATGGTGGCCTCCAGGTAGAATCCTAAGTATTAGTTGTACAACATTTGTATGGCCACCATACATATGGAAAGTATATCGGTACCCATCAGTTTTCCTCGTCCCGGAGTGAGTTGAGTACTTTATTATAGATTGTTCAGTGTAAAGTCCACAGTAAATTCACAGTAGTCTAATTTTCATGATTAGCCAATTACGAGAATTAACAGGAGTATAGTATCATGAGTATAATATCAGGAGTCTCCTCATTTCAGGAGTTTAGAAATACAGGAGTTCAAGAGTACAGGAGTTCAGAAGTACCAGATGTCTGGTAGTCGTATAATAATTATATCAAGTCCCCGTAAGTAAAGTGATAGTCATGAATAGACGATATAATTAGGTGTCAGGTGTGGTAGTATCTAGTCAGGTGTCACAGCATCTGGTCAAGTGTATCAGTACCAAGTAGCAAGTGTCATGTATCAGGTGTGTTTATCAAATATCCAGTATCAGGTGATAGCATGTCAAGTGTCAAGTGTTAGATATCAAGGGTCAGGTAATTAACATGTCAGTGTCATGTATGTATATCAGATGTCAGGCAATCAACAGGTCATGTGACATGATCACAGGAAATAATATAATTAAATATTTCAAGCTCTTCACAACCATATCAATAAGAATTATTAATTATACTATTAATTATCCAGACGGAGCTAGTTAAGCTGGAGCAAGCTAGGCTTAACGCTCGCTACACGGGAGCTTGGCTCTTGGCAAAACTAGCATACAGTTTTAGATGCTAACGCATTCGACGAGGCTACACTCGCGGTGGAGCAGACTTATGAACATCAGGCTAATGCACACGACAAAGCCATAGTCGCGGTGAAGCTAGACACACACGGCGAAGCAGCGTATGAACGCTTGGCTAACGCACGTGACAAAGCCACACTTGCGGTGAAGCTAGACGCACATGGTGAAGTGGCATATGAACATCTGACTATCACACGCGACGAAACTACACTCAAACGGGTCTAGCTGTAAAGCGCTGAGCGCCAAGCTCACCTCCGGCGGAGCTATATGAAATCCGGAGGTTAAGTAGGTACTTGCGTAAATGTTAGTAAAGCACATGCATATAAATAATAGTACACGCCAAATATGAAATAACGGTATTCACAATAATAACCAACAAGTATTCGCAAAGCATACATGATATTAGAATAGCGTTTGCAAATCATGTATTAAGTAGTATAATATGTATCATGTATTAAACACCAAAATAGCATTCACCAAGCATGTAACAATAGTAGAAAATACTCATCCAATGTAAAATATAATACTGGCCCAATACTGAAAAGGAGTACTGGCCTAAATAGGGTGAGCAGAGTTCGGTTATAACCGAAATAGCCGACCAAAAATCGAAACCCGAACCGAACTACTCTAGTTCGGTTCGGTTTCGGTTTTGTGTTTCAAAAACCGAACTCGACCGAACCGAACCGAATCTCTTACCCTATATATCACCCCACCCAAACTCAATTCAGTGAATCATATAGTTCAAAACAAAAACTGGTGAAAACTTATCTTATTACTTCTAGCAATACCATCTTTTTATGTTGAATATGTGAAAGTTATGTTAAGTACACGATCACAATTAAGAATAATATTTATATTAATATAGTTCTTTTTTCATTCTTGCCATTAAAAGTTAGTAATAATTATGTGAGTTTGATATAAGAGCCCAAACATAGCGTAAAAGTTTTAGAATATGAACTTTTTAATTCACATTAAGGTTAGGGTCTTTTTCTTATTTCTAATTTGGGTATTGAATATTTGAGATTAGAATATTAAAGGATGATAATATAATGGTGATTAAAAAATATAAGAAATGATGGAAAAATATTGGCCTAACCGAAAAACCCGAAAAATCGAACCGAACTGAGTCGCTTCGGTTCAGTTCGGTTCGGTTGCTAAGTCTAATCGGTTTGGTTCGATTTTGCAAAAAATAGCAAAAACCGAACCGAACTGACCGATGCTCACCCCTAGGCCTAAATACCGAAGAGAATACTCGCCCAAATACTGGAAAAGAGTACTCGCAATAAATCATAGTACTCGCCTAAATCTTTGGAAGACGTCGTAAAATCTGAAACACCAGAAACACGTGCACGTCACCAATCTATATTAAAACATATATTAATATTTATTTTTAGAGAGACAATGAGAGAGGAGAGAGAGAATGAGAGAGGAAAGAGAGATAAGAGAGAAAGAGAATCAATTAGAGGGGGAAAGAGAGGCTGCAAGAGAGAGCTAGAGAGAGAACCTATAGAGAGTTAAGAGAGAGAGAAAGATTAGAGAGTGAGAGAGAAATATGGGTAAGTGAGAGAGAGACGGTGTGCTAAAAGGAGAGAAAAGGAAAGAAAAAGAAGAAAAAAACAGGGAAAGAAAGAAGAAAGAAAGAAGGAAAGAAAAGAAAAGGAGAAGAAAAGAAAGAAGGAAGGGAAGAGGAGGTGGCGCCTAGGCTGGTGGCGGTCGTCGACAACCAGGGTGGCGGCGACACGCTAGATGGGGCGCCGATGGTGCGACGGCCCCCAGGGAGGAGGAAGTGGAGGGGATGGGTGATGTTGTTAGAGTTGTGGTTGTTGTTGATGATGTTGTTGTTGTGGTTGGGGGTGGTGATGAAGTTGTGGTGGAGGAGAAATTGGGTGTGGGGGGGGTGGATGGTGGTGATGGTGTAGATGGTGGTGGTAGGTGGTGATTGTAGAGAGGTGGAGGAGAAGGTGGTTGGGATGGTGGTGATTTTGAAGAAGAAGATTGAGGTGGTGGTAATGGGTTTGGAAGAAATTGAACGGGTGGTGGTCGGTGTTTGGTGGAAGGAAGTTAGAGGGAGGGTTGGGCGGGTGGCCGGGCTTGGTGGTGCGACAGCGCTGGGTGGTACGGCAGCGGTGGTCAAAGGTAAGGGGAGGAGAGAGGGTTGGTGAGAGAGGGGAAGAGGGAAATTGAGAGAGTGAGAATGGCAGAGATGGAGTGAGTGAGAGAAAGAGAGAGGAGAAAAGAGAAATAGAGGTAGATGGAAGAGAGTACGGGATAGAAAGGGGGAGGCTATCATTGCTGCTGCTGTGGCCGAGGATGTGGAGGCAAGAAGCAGGTGGGGGGAAAGAAAAGGAAGAAAGAAAAAGAAAAAGAAAAAGAAAAAGAAAAAAAAGAAAAGAAAAGGAAGGAAAAGAAAAAATGAGAAAAAACAAAAATAAATAAATTTAATAGAGTAAAATGGGAGAATTAAGTAGGTGAGTGGAGAAGGAAAAAGCAAGAAAAGAAAAGAAAGGGAAATAATATTATTATTTAAATCGGGCAAAAATTGACTGTTTCGAAAATGTTTCCAAAATTTCTTTAAAATATAAAATATTATTTTAAGGTACATGGTGAAATCGAATTCAAGAAATTCAATCTGATTTTCAAATTAAAAATCCTAGAATCAACCGGCGTATTGGTCGACATCAAACCCGGTCGAATTTTAATAAATTCAGAAGAATCTCTAAAAATGAGAAAATAAGATTCTAAGAAGTAATGTGAAAGCCGTTTCTAGAAATTCAACTCTATTCGAAAACTAAAAAAATCTGAGAATCGGTCGGCGATACTGTCGACACTGGTTTTGAGGATTTTGCAGAAATTTTGAAAATTTTTAGAAAATCATGAAAAATCTAAAATATTAGAAAACGATGTTTAAAACTAAAATTGATCAAATCTGACTACTGAAAAGACTAAATCGAGCAATACACTAGGATCGGGTCCCCAGTTCAGAGTCAGGCTGACTCTGAGTTCAGGAATTTGGATCCAATACAAAACTACCACATAAACAAACATAAAGCAAAACAAACACAGGGAGAAAATAAAAAAATATGATCAAAAATCAGAATACGTATTCCGGGCACGGGGTGTTACATGTGGCGGCGGCTGTTCATAGGAAGAAGAAGAGATTAGAGATTAATGATAGATTAGGGTTATGGTTTAGATTTAGTGAAGATTATATATAAGGTGAGAGAAATTGGGTTTCGGGTTATTAGGTGTGGGTATGGATTTGGGTTTGAATCATGGGTTTGAGAATAGACTAATGGGTAATGGGGTTAGCTTAATGGTTTTGGGTAGGAATTAAGGAAATAGAAATGGGTTTGGATAGATAATGGGTGTAGGTTTGGGAATAATGGGCTAGAAACAACCAATAATAATGATAATTAATAACAAAAAATTAACAATATTACTAATGATAATTAATAATAACAATAACAATAATAATAATAAATTACAATAATGATAACAATAATATTAACAACATGATTAGCATGAATAATATTAATAACAATAGTAATATCAATAACACAATAATAATGCTAATAATAATAAAAATAAATAATAATCATAAGGAGATAATAATAAAAGTAACTACTACTAATAATAACTAATACCAATAATAATAGCAATAGAAATGTTAATAAAAAATAATGGCAAATATAAAGCCAAATTAACATTTACTATCTCAAAATAATTTTGTATATTTAATAATAATAATATTCATAAATCAGGTTAATAAAATAAAAGTATAGAAAAAATAATAAATATTTAGAAAAATAAAAATACAGTATTTTAAATTAGGGATATTACAAATTACAAGAGTATGCAGGTCTTTATATAGGCCTCAGAAATCCTAGGCAGCCGAATAAGAACTTGAAAACTAACACAAAGTGCTAAACGAATTCTGGAAAAATTACGTCAACAACTGACTAAGTAAGACAACAGATTCACTATAAAATACAGCATTTTCGCTATTGAATACAATACAGAATCGAGTTTGACTCAGAGAATAGCTGGTGCAAGCGCTTCACCTCCTTTGACTAGTCAACGTCGGATTCGCTGTCTGTACGGCGGATTCAGTGTTCTCTCTTTTAATTGTCCTCTCAAATTTCTTTGGCTTTCTTCTCTTCATATGTGGTTTCTTCTAGGCTCTCTGGCTCCATCTATGTCTTCTTAGAACTCTTCCTCTGCAACTCTTGTTTTTCTTTATTTTTTCTCCAAAATTTCTCTTTGACTCAAAATCTGCAAAAATTAATAAAACCAAATACCAACCTAGCATTAAAGTGGCAAAAATAGATATAAAATGATATAAAACATGTGTACATTATAACCTTCATCAGTAGCCTTCTCTCTTCTCTCTTCTCCTCTCTTCTTTTCCTCTCTGTTCTCCTCTCTTCTATGCTCTCCTCTATTCTCTCTACTCTTCTCTTCTTCTCTGCTCTCTTCTCTATTCTTTTCTTTTCTTTCTTCTCGCCTTCCTTGTTCTGTTTTATCTCTTTGTAACACCCCGTTCACAGAATACGTACTCAGGTACGTGTTCTGATTTTTTTAATAGTATTCTTTTGATTTTTTTCTCATATTTATTTTTATTTTATGATTATTTATACATCGTTTGGTATTTGAATCCGGATTCCAGAATTCAGAATCAACCCAAGACTGAACCGGGGACCTAATCCCATTGCATTGATCGAATTGACCTTTTTGATAGTTAGATTTGACCGATTTTAGTTTCAAATATTATTTTCTAATATTTTAGATTTTTCATGGTTTTCTGAAATTTTTCTGAATTAAATTTCAGAATCTCCAAACCGGAATCGACCGGTGCCGCTGATCGATTTTCAGATTTTTAATTTACAAACGGAGTTGAATTTCTAGAAACTGCTTTCATGTTATTTTTTAAATCATATTTTCTATCTAAGCGCAATTTTGAGATTTTTCTGAATTTATCAAAACTCGATCGGATTTGGTGGCGACCAGTATCACTAATTGAATCCAAGATTTTTTTATTTGAAAATGAATTGAATTTCTTAAATTCAATTTATCATGTACCTTAAAATAATATTTATTATTTTTGAAATTTTTGGGATCGTTCTGAGTTACTTCATTTCCAGGTTTTTCCGGTGTTTTCGGTATTTTCCCAGATTCCAGAGTCTTACCAAGTATTTTCCTTTATTTTTCTCTCTTTTTCAATTTTTCTCCTCCACTTTTCTTTTCCTTTTTTTCTTTTTTTCCCTTTCTTTCCTTAAAATTTCCCCACCACATAAAACCCCCAAAATATCTTATCTATCACCCACTCATTCTCTCTCCAATTCCAGACATGTGCTCGGATCTGGACCCAAACGCGGTTCTCCCTAGCTTGAACGCGGGTCCCCTCATCTCCCTCTATTTAATCTCTCTCACTCTCTTTATATTTAAAAAAATATCTCTTTTTCTTTCTCTAATCTCTCTCTCTCCTCTCTCAATCACCCTCTCCTTCTCTCCTCTGCAAACTGGGCCGGTGACCAGCCCGGTGCCGACGCCTCCTCCACCTGGCCGATGACCCCTAAGCGGCCATCACCTCTTCCCTCTTCTCTAATCTTCTCCTCCTCCTTCATCTCTACCATCAATAACCACCACCACCATCAGTCTCACCACCACTTCATCATCATCATCCCTACTACCACATCACCACCCCCGGCGTCCTGTGCACTACCGGTGAGCCACCACAGAGGTGGCCTATCCCTGGCACCCCAACGTCTTCTCCTCCTTCAAATTACATCACCACCTCCTCTCCTCCTTCAATTTCACCATCTTCATCTCCTTCCTCCTCTCAATCCAACCTCTCACCACACTATTCACTTCCCAACTCTACCACCACAATCCCCAACACCTCCTCCTTCCCCCTTTACTACTAATTTCACCGCCCCCATCTTCAAATTCATCACCACCATCTCTTCCTTCTAAATTAACCACCACCAACCCCAAATTCCACCTTCCCTCCCCTCTTTGGGGTGGTCGGCGACCACCTCTAGCCTGCGCCGGCCACAGGTGGCCGGCGGGGGCTTAAGCCGCCTATGTCGCCGCCTGGCCCCACGGCAGGGTCGTGGGGCCCTATGCGTGCTGCCCCCCCTCTATTTTTCTATTCTCTTTTCCACTCTCTTTCATTCTCTCCTGTCGTGAGGCCCTATGCGTGCTGCCCCCTGATCGTACACATATTTTGCATTCTTTTCATTACACTCCTACACTTATCGTGTAATAAATCTGCTAATTTTCTTGTCTTTAATATTTATTTTGCAAAAGATAATAATGAAGAGAAAGAGGATTAAACCAAATAAATACCAGTTAAAATCAGATTTAAATGGATCTATTTGGTTAGCTGAGGATGACCCAGATCTAGTTAGAATAAATCAAGGATTGGAGCAAATGTTCAGCTGAAGATCAGAGCAAATCAAAAAGATAACACCAAATAGAAACCGATAAAATTCAGGTTTCTATAAATCCATTTTGGTTAGCTAAAGATCAATTGAGGATAATATCAAATACAGAGAGATAAATGGATAGAGAGAAGATCAACAGATGAGATGAAGCAAGTTTGACTTAGATTCTGACTGGATACATTTTAGTATTTGAATCATAACTTTCGCTACAAAATCTCAAATATGATGATTCAAGATGATTCAGAAAGAAGACTTACAGGGTTACAACTTTTATGTTGATCATTATTTCTAATTCTATCATTTGTTAAGTGATATTCAGCAATCAACACGCCAATAAACTGCAGATCAGAACTGAATATCCACCTCAAGTCAAGTTTGGAGATAAGGGAAGGATTCAAATTCAGAAAAGCCAGCTTTTCTTATCTTCATACTCCTCTAACCTCTGTATTTCTTCTATAAATACCTGCAATCTCAAAGGCAAGGGAAACGACGAAGCATATAATAGAACTTAGGATAATTTGTAGTTTGTAACTTAGGTTTTTAGTTTTCTTTCATGTAATTTTTACTTTTCTTTATGTAACTGAGAGGAGAGACGAGTTTCATGGAGGAATGAGAGCAAGCTTGTACTGCAGGTGACACCAGTGTAAGTGATCTCTTCTTTCATTGTTATTTGAATCGAATCAAAGTTTCTTTTTCTTTCTTTACTCTTGTTTTCTTTTACTCCCTCTGATGTGTGGCAATCCAAGAGAATCCGATAGCCTCGAGACTGCTTAGCCATTGCAAGTGCTTTAATGGCCTATGGTGATGAACAACCCTTCTCTTGCTAGTATAGTTTGCCCTTTTATCGTAGTGTAGATCGAGAATGGGGAAGATCCTATACGCCATGCTTGATTGCCTTCAAAGACAAGGTAAGTCATCGCAACGGATCCAAGGTATATGAGCACTGAAGAGGTAAGTAATTTTTAGGTTGTCTTTCTTTTCTTTATTCTTTAGTTTCAATATCACAAGCTCCAACCATCTTTATCACTCTTTTCCATTTCTTTGTATATAATCTATTTTTCATTTTTTCATCTTCTTAATCTACCATCTTCTTCCTAATTTGACTTTAACTCTTTTTCATTTTCTTTTTAAGAACTAAAGAAGAACTTTAACCATACTTTGTATCTTAAGAGAAGACTTACTAAAAAGCTTCCATCGCTAGTTCCTCCTTGTGGATCACGACCCGCATAGCCACTTGCTATAGCGATAGAATTGAGCACCTTGCACTACTGTTTTAAAAGTTCTGAAATTCTGTATTTTGTGTGCAGGTTCAAACTCAATCACCCCCCTCTATTTTTATATTCTCTTTCTCCTCTCTCTTTCATTCTCTCTCTTCTTATTTTCCCTCTCCCTTTTTCTCTTGATCCTTTCTCTCTCCCCCATGTGCTCTCTCTCTCATGCCCCCTCTCTCTTGTTAATCTCTCTCATGCTAACTCTCTCTTTCTCTTTCCCTCTCTATATATTAATTTATATATATATATTATATTTATAATATTGAACGTGTACTCGCGTTGGTATTTGGAGTTCTGAGGATTTCATGGCATTTTTCGAAGATTATTAGGTGAGTGTTCTCGCATTTCTGGGTATCCCGCTTTGACGGGTGTTTCTATTGTAACTTTTGAGATTTATATTATATTTCTGGGACTGTATGTTTGTATTAGTGGAATTTTAGTGGACATGTGTAACTGTTCCAGTGTTGTGCATTGTATTGGTGTGAGTGTGGACACGTATTCTGTGAACATGTATCTGTATCAGTGTGGCGAATGGCTGTAATAACGTAATTTAGTTCCTGTATATTTATACTGCTGTGATATCTGCTTGGTTACCATGCGTGGTCGACCCTTCATGGTCATTGGTTGACCCTTCATGGTCGTTTAGCCTCCGGGCTCACATTCAGCCTCTGGGCTTAACCTCTCTGAGGTTTTTAAAGTCCTCTGGACTTTTTATATGCTACACTTGGTAGCAGACCTAGTGTCAACACTTTACCGCTAACTCTATTCGAGCGTAGTTACCATATGAGCACGGCTGTGCCATGAGCGGTAGTATGGCGTTTATACGCATGCTGTGACACGTACGTTTAGCTATGCTGCGAGCAGTAATCACGCCGAGCGTGATAGCATCTAGTGTTGTATTTCAGCCTCGTTCCAGCTTGCTTAGCTTCGCTTGGATGATCACTTGCTTACTCGCTTGTCGGTTCTATTGTTTGCATCATATATGCATGTGTGTTGTTTGGTACTGACATCTTCTGCAGATACAAACTCAGCCTCCAGGCTTAACCGCTCTGTTGTTCTACACGACAGCCTTTAGGTTTAACCTCTTCAAGCTTTATTAAAGTCCTCTGGACTTGTCTAGCTACGTCTGGAAAGGCAGCTTAGCGCTCAACGCTTTACCATTAAACTCGCCTAGGCAGAGCTTTGTCAGATTTTAGACTTGCATCTTTAGCCGAGTCATTCCTGAGTTCCATTGGGCGCCTTGGTGATTAAACTCTGTTCGTTGATCTTGTCCCGAACACTGCTTGCTTCGCTTGGATGTTCGTTTGCTTGCTTACTCGCTTGCCTGCTTGATAGTTCTATTAACTCTTTTCTTGATGGTTGTGAAGAGTTTGAAATCTTTACTTATACTGTTCTTCTAAACTATATTATTTTTCTGTATTCGTACCGATCCCCTGTATCGGTACCGTTTTCCTATATTCGTACCGATCCCCTGTATCAGTAGTGTTTTCCTATATTCATACTGATCTCCTGTATTGGTACTGTTTTCTTGTATTGGGATATGATAGTGATATCTACCATGCTATTACTTGACACCTGATTCTTGCATGCTATCACCTGACTGCTGCTTGTTATCATCTAACACTTGTTTGATATCACTTATCACCTGCCATGCTTAACACTTGACTTGTGATTATCATATTTCAGGAATCATGTCCTGCTATCTTGTATTGTTTGTACTTATGTACTCCTGTAACTCATGAACCAGCTCTGTTTCTATTATTCTCGTAATATGATAATTGCATAATAATAAACTATAAAAAGGCCAACCTACATCGGGTAAGGGAAAACTGATGGACTTCAAGTGGTGAATATATTTATTGTGGTATTAGGTATGCTGTGCAACTCAAATTTTTGGTTCTATCTGAGGGCTTCCAAGTGTTTCGAGGGGAGCGCTGGCTCCCTGCCTCCTGTTATATTCCTGAATGAGCATAATATAAGACCCACCTCCTGTTTGCCTGGCGGCAGGTTCCTGGTCAGCACCGGAACATCCTGGGCCGTGGTCCCGGGTATGTACGGGCCCCATTGTAAACATAACACATTGATTTCATCATCAGTTTTCAATAACAACCTCAGCTTACTCATATATGGATGTATGTGTGTTGGGATGCTAGGGCACATGCCTAGATATATGGGTAAGAAGAGTAATAATAGTAAGATACTAATCAATAATACGTTGTGTTGTTTTGCAACTCGGGTTGTATACGCTCGGAGTACGGTAATATGAGATAAAGGTATATATGAGGGTTTTCTTGTTTGGATTATTCCTTCGATGTACTAATCTCATGAAGCCGTAAATCGAGCTTGTACGACTGATTTTCCTTGTATTCAGTTTTATCAGTTTTATGATGTTTTCATCATTTAGGAGACAATTCAGGTTATATGAACTCAGGATACGGTGACGTGAGATATAAGGTATACATTTGAGGGTTTTCTTATTTAGATTATTCCTTCGACGTACTAATCTCACAGATCAGTAATTTGAGCTTGCATAACTGGTTTGCCATATTTACTGTACTTGCCATCTTATTTCCTACTCATGTGGGCTTGTGCTCATGACACTGTTTTTCAATACATGCTTGGACTCAGATTTATCGATACACATGTGCTTGTCTGTGACGCCCCGATCCGGCGGGTACGGAAACGTCACTGCGACGTATATACGCAGGTCAAAAATACCCTCACGTATATACGCTAAGCATCAGTACAGGTAAGAATCAGAGTGCGGAAGCACAGTGGTAATATATATTCCAACAGAAAAGGGCACAAGTACATGGTTATCACAGAGAGTGATACAATACTACAACAATATTACATCACCAGAAAAATACAAAAGTACAATACATGAAGAAATATATAAAGCTGAGAGATGCTCACGAGTAGCAAGAGAGGTCTCAAAAGCCAAACAGGAGAGGAACTGGGAGGAAGAGCTGTGGCGATGAACAAGCTTCTGCTGCACTCCGATCGTCACGGAAGGATCCACTGCGCACTCTGATCAGCTACAGTAAGGTCACCAAGATCCGGTCTCTAGGATCTGGATATGAGAATCCAGGGTTGTCAGACGCAACCCTACGAATACATATATAAAGCCAACTGGCGTGCATAACAGGTACACGTGTACATGATCAAGTGATGTGATCCAAGTATGCAGGTACAAGTAATAACAAATAACATAAGGGAAATTAAAGGAACGATAGTAAATTATGTATATCGATGAATCTGAAACTGAAAACATGCATAGAAGGCAGTATAAAGAGCATAGGTACATGCGGTAAATAAGTTAAACATGCGATAAATACAAGTATGGACAAAACTAGTTGTACAAGCTCAGATTATGAATTCACGAGACTGATACGTCAAGGGGATAATCCAAAAAGGAAACCCTTATCTATATACCACATATCTCATGTCGCCATGTCTGAGTTTATACAACTTGAGTTGCCCTAAGAATAATTGAACTACAATGTGTCTGAAGTAATCATTGTGCCATATAAATCATATATCATAAGGCAGGGTGTCAACTCAGAACATAACACTATAACTGAAATATAGAGGTATAGCATTTTAATTTATCCAATAATAATAATCAATACCGTTTGATATTTCAATCGTCTCCCTACCAGCGCCTCACATCACTGATAGTCTATACTAGAGTTCGCACTCTATAGAACTTATCCGGGTCTGATATGTGAGTACCAGGACCCGAATAAAGGAGAGACTAAATATCACACATTCCTAATATTATTACTATTTGGTTGTTTTATGTTATTCATCTGATCCATATGCTTTTGTATGTGCTACCGGCACACATACATCCACTTATAAATAAGACGAGTTATTATTTGAAAACTGATAAATCTGATGGCTCATATTTATAGTGGGTCCCGTCTCTGCCCGGGACTAGCTCAGGAGTACAAGCTACTGCTTCTGGGGACTTATCATTACGCGTCCCACACGACACTTCAGATTCAGGCTACTGCTTCCGGGGACTTATCATTACGCGTCCCACACGATACTTCAGAAATATCACCATTATAAATATAACATCATACCGGTTTCCATCAGTTTCCCCCACCCTAGTGTAAGTTGAGTATTTTTATTATATATATGAATTGCCCAAAGATAATATCCACAAGTGTATACAGTATAACCATGATTATCTAACTACGGGAATTAACAGGAGTATAATATCAGGAGTCACTCTTTTTCAGGGGTTCAGGAATACAGGAGTTCAGGAGTACAGGAGTACCAAATATCTGGTAACAGTATAATAATCATGCCAAGTCCCCGTAAAAGTAATAGTCATGAATATGCAATATAATACAGGTGTCACAATATCAGATCAAGTGTATCAGTACCGGTGTTAGCATGTCAAGTGTCAAGTGTTATTATATCAGGTGTCAGATATCAGGCGATAAGTATAGCATGGCAAGTACCGGTGTCAGATATCAAGTAATAAGCATGGCAAGTAACGGTGTCAGATATCAAGTGTTAAGCATGGCAAGTGACGGTGTCAAATATCAAATGTTAAGCATGGCAAATAACGGTATCAGATATCAAATAATAAGTATAGCATGACAAGTACCGGTGTATACATGTCAGGGTCAGGTAACTAATATATCGGTGAGAGTCGCAACATCAAATACTAGGTATCAACTGGTCACGTAACATGGTACAGGAGAACGGCATAAACATTTCAAACTCTACACAATCATTTTTATAATAATAATAAATTTATCTTTTAATTAGCTATGCGGAGCCGAGTAAAACGGGAGCAGATCTAGGCATACCCGGTATAATACCCGTCCAACAAAGTATAATAATGGCCGGAAGCTATTTATAAAGTATGATAATCATTTATATAACATATACTAACTTACATAAAGAGACATCATATATTAAAAGCCAGATAATAATTATTAGACATGAAATGATGGTAATAAAGTAAGAAATGTCAAAGAAATGTACTCGCCTAATACCGGGACGAAATACCGGGTAAAAGTCTGAGAAGTCCGCGAATACGAGTGAGCAAGCCACTAGCCCATACACATATACTAAAATATATAAATATAAATATATATATATAAATATTAGAGAGGGAATGAGAGAGGAGAGAGAGAGAGAGAGTTGTAGGAAGGAGAGAAAGAGAGAGTAGGAGAGAGAGTATAGGGATTTTTAAAAGAGAATAAATAAGGAATTAAATGAGAGGGGTAAGATGAAAAAATAAAGATGTAATTAGGAGGTTAAAGTGGGGGTAAAAGGGAAAGAAGAAAAAGGAAAGGAATAAAAGAAAGAAAGAATGAATGAAGAAGAAAGAAGAAAAAAGATGAAGGAGATGGCGTGGAAGTGGCCGGCAGCCTGGGCGGTGCCGGCGCCGCCGCCGGGGAGGAGCACGCGCGCGCAGCTGGCCCCCGGGGAAGAGGGGAGTGGTGGAGTTTAGTTTTGGTTGGTTGTTTGGTGGAGGAGTTGGTGGTGGTAGTTGATGGTGGTGGTGGTTATGGAGGTTGTGGTGGTTGTTGGAGGTGGTGGAGAGTTAGAGGAGGAGGGAGGTGATGATTTAGGGGTTAGAAGTGGAGGAGAGTATTGATGGAGATTTTGAAGAAGAAGAGGGTGATGAAGAGATGGGTTTTGTTAAAATTGAAGGTAGAGGAGAGGTGGTTGAATGAAAAGGAGATGGAGGAGTGGAGAGGGAGAGTGGGGGAGTGGACGCCGGCGACTAGGGAGGGCGGCGGCGGCGGCTCCGGTGGAGGTGGCCAGTTGGTGAAGATGGAGTTGGTGGGTTTGTTTTGGTTGAAGTATATTGGAGAAAAATGAAAATAGTAAGGAAGGAGAATGGATGGTTTTTAATGGAGAGGAGAAGTAGGGGAGATGAGTAGGGATAGGGGAAGAGATGGGCTGCTGTTGCAGCCCATCAGGCGGCTGCGGCTGTGGCAGGCGGCAGGCGGCTAGGGAGCAGAGCAGGGGAAAGTCAAAGGGAAGAAAAGAAAGGAAAGAAAAAGAAAGAAAATTAAAGAAAAGAGAAAATTTAAGGAAAAAGAAAAGAAAAAATTATAAAAAGTTTATTATTAAATAATTAATTTATTAAAATATCTGGGAGTATAAAGTAGGAGAGTAGACAAGGAAAAAGTAAGAAAAGAAAAGGTCGGTAAATAATATTATTATTTTAATAGGGCGAAAATTTGACTGTCTCAGAAACGTTCCGAAAAATTCTCAAAAATAGTAAATATTATTTTAAGATATTGGATGAAATCAGATTTGAGAAATTCAATATATTTTCAAATTAAAATTCTGAAATATTCTGGCGATACCCGCCGTCATCAGAATCGGTCAAATTTTGATAAATTACGAAAAATCTCAAAAAAATGTAATTAGATAGAAAATGAAATTCTAAGAAGTAACGTGAAAGCTGTTTTTAAAAATTCAATCCCATTTGAAAACTAAAAATTCAGAAATCAGTCAGCGATGCTAGCCGACACCGATTTTGGAGATTTTGCGGAAAAATTCTGAAAAATTCTAAAAATCATGAAAAATCTAAAATATTAGAAAACAATGTTTGAAACTAAAATTGATCAAATCGTACTACCAGAAAGGCCAAATCGGACGGTATGCTAGTATCGGGTTCCCAGTCCGGGTCAGGGCTGACTTTAAGACTGAGAATCCAGATCCGATACCAAAAACATGAGAAATCACAACTTAAAAACAAATACTGGAAGAAAATGCAATAATACGGTCGAAAAGTCGGACACGTATCTGGGTAGGTATCCCGGGAGCGGGGTGCTACATTGTCCCTACGCGCCACTTTACTTTTGCCTCACCACTCGTTGGGGAGTTCTGACTCCCCTAGACCTGCATGTTCAAAGTTTGAAACTTGGACCGTAGTGGAATTCTTAATGATTAGAGTTACGCAGCGATAGGATCATGGATCAGCCGTTGACCGTCTTGAGCCTTATCCTTCCTGACCCCCTTACTCGTCTCTCGAGTTTTCCTTTTGTAACTCGTGAGCGCATTTTATATTATTCATCATTGTATATCTCTCCTATCGGTGATATAATATTCGTGTAATATTGTATCACATCCTGTGATAACTTTGTAATTGTATTCATATGTTGAAATGTATAATTCATCACGTACTTTTGTACTCTGATTTTTGCATGTACTGATACTTAGCGTATATATGTGAGAGTATTTCCGACCTGTATGTATACGTCACAGTAACGTCTCTGTACCTCCAGGATAGGGGTATTACACTCTTCCTCCGTTTCATCTTGCTTTTCTGACCCGGTCCTTAATTTCTCATAAATCACAGGTTTTCGTTGAGGGCGTGGATGATAATATCCTTTAACTTTTGCTGCAATGATTTATGATGAAGGAAGCCAATTGTATGCCCCATCTCAACTCAATTGTACATAAGTGGAACCCCTTCAATATGCCTATATGGTTTTCAGAGTTTGGTGATTGAGAAGCACCAGAGTTGTAACTATGTGGACAAGATTATAGAAAGTATGGATAAACTTTTACGAATATGAATAAAATTCAATAAAAATGGACACAATTGGGGATGTTTGGATTTAAGGAAGTGGGCGGAAGTGAGGAAGTAGGGAAGTGTTATTTTTCACTTCCGCTATCCATCCAAACACTAGAAAAGGAAAATGAGAAAATCATTTTTTTCTTTTCTCTTTTACACAACCATTTCCTGCTCATGTGTGCCTATGCTCATGACACTGTTTTTCAATACATGCTTGGACTCAGATTTATCGATACACATGTGCTTGTCCCTACGCACCACTTGACTCTCGCCTCACCACTCGTTGGGGAGTTCTGACTCCCTTAGGCCTACATGTTTAGATCTTGAAACTTAGACCGTAGTGGACTTCCTGGTGATCAGAGTTACGCAACGGTAGGATCATGGATCAGTCGTTGACCGTCCTGAGCCTTATCCTTCCAGACCCCCTTGCTCGTCTCTCGAGTTTTCTTTTTGTAACTCGTGAGCACATTTTATACTATTCATCATTGTATATCTCTCCTATCGATGATGTAATATTCGTGTAATATTGCATCACATCCTGTAATAACTTTGTAATTGTATTCATATGTTGAAATGTATAACGCATCACATACTTTTGTACTCTGATTCTTGCATGTACTGATGCTTAACGTATATATGTGAGAGTATTTCCGACCTGTATATATACGTCACAGTAACGTCTCCGCACTTGCGGATAGGGTTGTTACACTCTTCCTCCGTTTCATCTTGCTTTTCTAACCCGGTCCTTAATTTCTCATAAATCACAGGTTTTCGTCGAGGGCGTGGATGACAATATCCTTTAACTTTTGCTGCAATAATTTATGATGAAGGAAGCCAATCGTATGCCCTTTCTCAACTCAACTGTACATAAGTGGAACCCCTTCAATATGCCTATATGGTTTTCGGAGTTTGGTGATTGAGAAGCACCAGAGTTGTAACTATGTGGACAAGATTACAGAAAGTATGGACAAACTTTTACTGATATCAATAAAATTCAATAAAAAATGGACACAAATGGGAATGTTTGGATTTAAGGAAGTGGGCTGAAGTGTGAAAGTAGGGAAGTGTCATTTCTCACTTCCGTTATCCATCAAAACACCAGAAAAGGAAAATGAGAAAACCACTTTTCCTTTTTTTTTTCTCTTTTACACAACCATTTCCTCACTTCCAGGATGCTACAGTTAATTTTATGGTCATGTAAATCTCATTCGTGATAAGTTATAGCTCAAAACAGTTAATTTTGTGATCATGTAAATCTCAATTGCATTCTAATTACAGTCCAATTTTTATTTTTCATAATTAATTTTTATTTTAACATTATTTTACGGTCAACTTTGTGGTCAACTTTTTCACTTCCACTTTCACATTACTAACCAAATACCGAAAAAATAATATAGTTCTCACTTCTACTTCGTGATTGCCAATCTAACACCGGAAAAGATGCACACAAATTTTCATTTTTAAAAGAAAAAAAAAACCTACTTCCACTTTCTCACTTCCGCCCACTTCCTTGAATCCAAACCGCCCCAATAAGGAAAAAGTGGACAGAACTAAAAATGTGGTCAAGATTAGACTTACGTTAACTAGGGGGCATGACCAGGCATGTAAACATTCGCAACACCTTTCTCTAAGGCTCTCTTCGCATCTCTAATACCTCTGATTGTCTCCTCATGGATTGCCATAGCTCACGCCGGGGCTTGGACACTTTTCAGCGTGCCATAGTACTTGAAGAGATACTTGAAAATAGTTTATTCTATGTTCGGGAGCCAAATCATGCTTAATTGGTAGAGTATTTGCAGTAAAACAAAATCTTCAATGTCCCCAACTCTCTCACTCTCCACAAGCATCGTCAGAAGTTCCTCCAGATAATACCTTTAATAGTAGGTGGTCAAATATCACTTAAAGGTGGAAAAATATTTAAAATAATGGATAGCTTTGATTGAGAGTGGACAAATTTAAAAATATGTGGACAAATTATAATAAAGGTGGATAAAATAACCTCTGCTTATTTACAGCCTTAGCTTTTCCACCGCGCAAGACCTCTTTATTCTCTCATATCTTATTCTCTTTATTCTCTCAATGCCTATTTTCGCAATACCTACTCCACAAAGGACTTTCCTCAACTGTCTTGTTTACAGAGCGACCTACGACAGGCAAAAATGTGTGTCTGTGAATCAATAAAGGCGTAAAAGAACGAAGAATGTCTTGTGACTGGGACTTTTGCGTAGTTTCATCTTAGTCTGCCACGACCTGATAAAGGGTCGCCTGGTCCGCTGGCAGTGGTCCCAACTCTAAGAAGTGGACAAATGGAGAACCATTAAAGGCTGTCGGTGGGCATCCCTTATACGAGGTAACAGACCCTCCATAAAATGAGAATAAGCTGAAACCAAAAAACAAGACGGAGTAGTATCTTGGTATCTTTCGTCTTCTTCTTTGCAGGAGTACATATGTGAAAGTTAAACAAATTAACAATAAGGTGGATAAATATAAGATAAAGTGGACAGAATATAAGAGAAGGTGAATAGAAAATAAGACTATGTAGACAGATAATGAAACGATGGACAAATAATCAAATGAGGTGGACATAAGAATAATTTTTAAAATCGTCGACAAAGATGGGTAATGTGGACAAATTTGTTAAAGAGGTAGACATAAAAACAAATGAACTGCAGACCAAAAAAGAACAGATCAAATCGCTATTTGTGTCTCTTTTTACTTTGATAGGTGGACAAAATATTAAAGTGGGTGGACATGAAACCGAGATGTATTAACGTCTCACTGGAAGAAGGAACAAGCATCAACGTGGACAAAATATTAAAGTGGGTGGACAGGAAACCGAGATGTATTAACGTCTCACTGGAAGAAGGAACAAGCATCAACTCTTTCTCAGATCTTGTCATAAAAGATTTCCTTTCCTAACCGGAGTCCTTGGCCGTTGAGATCGGAGAGAGTCGGTTGATTCCAAAAGAAACGACGAAGAAGGATTCGGATCTGCCATAACTTTACAGATTATAGAGAAGTTTAAAGGATTCAGAGAGAAAAATGAGTGTTTTTGAGAGATTGAAGAAGAGGAAAACAACAGAGAGAGAAGCGGCTACAGTAATTTAACGCTGCCGTTACCTTTTTCCTTGGAGAATGGAACCGACCGAGGGTAGCTTGGACATTTGACCTACAAAAAAGAACCACGTGGCCGCTGCGGGTGTACAAGGGGCTAGCCACATTAAAAGTAGTATACAGGGGGCTTTTCACTTTGTTTTACATGGAAGTTTCACATCAAGGGCCTAAAGATAATTTTTCCTAATATTAATGATGTCCTCATAATCAAAATCGACCGAGCGAAGCGAGAGAGCTTTCTCCCGTGACTCCTATATAAAATTTGTCCGTCCGTCTGTCCCTTCGTTTTCGTCCGCCAGAAAAAGAGAGCAACGCCTCTTTTCTCCATCGTCGCCATTGCCCTTTCTCTCTCCCGCCTCCTTCTGCCTCTCCTCCTCCCCCACCGCCCTCTTTCTCTCTCCTTCCCCCTCTCCTCCTCTTCCACCACTGTCTTATTATTCTCTCCCCTTCCTCTCCGTTTTTTCTCCTCTTTCTCTTTCCTATTTTCTTTGTCATCAGTTGATTTTTCATCGCCGACGGTATTCTAGCATTAAAAGGCGGCCAAAATTTTGCCCTCGAACCGAACCAAACCCCCTCCACGGACCGAGGACAGCGACTCGGGTCCGCGAAATCCAAGCTGCCCTCTCATGATGGCATTCTTGTAATTCCCAAGAAAAAATGCCCTCACTTCCATGATTCCATCCACCTCCCTCTTCTCTCATCATTCACCGCTGCTCTTTCTCAACTTCCTTCAACCCCTCGTCTCTCAGCTCTCCGGCCTTTGGCCATGGCGAAACCGAGCTCCTCAATCCGCTGGTCTCGAACCCTCTCTCTGTCCATCCATGGAGAGTCTCTCCTCTTCCTCCTCGCACTAATTTCCATATTCTCTCTCCTCGCTCAGGAACTTTCTCGTCACTCCGCTCTCGCCGCCGAATTCGAAGGGTTCGATGCTGAAGAATTCGAAGAGGACGACGAATCTTTCCACCTCCCTTCGAATCCTTCACCAAATCCCACGACTTCAACCCTAACCAATCATCTTCTACCCCCGAATCGCACCACGGCCCCCCAAATCCATCTCCGCCCTCCGATCAACCACCAAAAGAGTCCTCTACCCTCGATTTCTGGGACGAAGACGAGTTCGAAGGGATTCCTTCTCAAGATCAAGATCAAGATCAAGATCCTGATCCGATCTTGATTCCCGAATCCACAGCGTCCGATCTGAACGCCTCCTCGAGCTCGCCACTGTCGTCGAGTCCTCTGCCATCGATCCGATCGTTCACGATTGAGATCGTGTGTGTGAGCTTCTTGATTGTTTTCATCATCAATTACTTTACTGGGAAGCGGCAGAATGAGCTGATCGCGCTTTCCTGGGCCTCCACGTTCGCTACCAAAGACAGCATTTTTGAAAAGAACTTCAGCCTCCTTGGAACGGGCGATGGAAAAGACGATGCACCTTTACTGCTGAAAGAAGGCCAAGATGTGTTCAAATTCTATGCGAGTGGCCGGAGATTTTGTCAGGGATTGCTAGCGACGATGGAATTGAAGAGCAGGCATGATCTCATAGCGAGGATGGTAGATCTGGTGTTTCCGAAGAAGGACCTGATTACTTTTGAGGTGGTGATGAACGAGGACGCGATGGATCACGTGGTTTTCGCCTTGGCGAGGAGGAAGCTTGCCAAGACGATGCAGAAGGAGACCAGGGATCTTGCCAGGTTTGGGAATTTAGTGTCTAGCCCGCCAACGGGGAGGAAGTGGGTCGCAGAGGAGTTGATGGTGGTTACCGAGTCGAAGGAGATTGCAGGGGATCTGATCACTGAGGCTGTGCTTGATCAGGTGTGTTTTCAATTCGACATGGAATGCTTTTAAATTGATAACTTTTAGATTATTTTTATTCTCCAAGCATTAGATTAATACCGTGATGCTTTAACATGGAATGTTCTTTAATTGGTAACCTTTTGATTGTTTTGATTCTCTAAAGTGCTATTACATATCGTATGATGGTTTAAATTGAGAAATGGAAGGCTGTATGGATTCATTGATTCCTCTATATTACTTTTGGTTTTATAAGTAGCATTATTACTTTTTGGTTGTTGTTGCACCTTGTTATCTGATGATGGGACATTACAAACATAAGATCAAGGGTGATAGTGTGTAGGATAGAATGGGATTGTTAACTCAGGGATTGTTGGTTGCTGAACTACATTGGTAGTTTGTTGGATGGGATCACAAATATATCACGTGAAATTTTCATGTTTTATCTTCTAGTTTGCGATTGTTATGTAGTGCCAGTACTACTTTCCTTTGTTTTTCCTCCTTGTCTAGGTCTTATTTCATTGTATATACATGATTTAAGAAGCAGGAAAAAAAAAACTAATGATCTTATAGTGAAGTTCATTTGATTTTTTTGGGTGCATATTATAATCTGCAGTATGCCTTCGTATTTAAGAGCAGCCCTAGTTTTCAGCTCAGTTTAGTAAATTCTCCCCCTCCTTTCATGTATATTAGTTGTACAGAAGTGCTTGAAACTGATTTGTCTAAATCAGGATATAGGCCCACTTTGGTAAGTGATGGAAAATGGAGAAATCACATTCATGACATGTATATCAATATGCAATCTGTATTGATATGCCTTTACAGTTGATAGTGAATTTTGATTTTTTTTTGTTGTTTGTGTAACATCATATGAACGCGAACTTAGAGAGAATATAATATACTAACTATCTATTTGAAGAGTATGATGGAAGCTATTAAAGCTTGACATTAGTCGGCTCTTAAAAAATTGTGTGGACAACTGGGGGGGATGAACTAGGTGAGAACAAGGGGTATAACGTTAAAAAACTATGACTTGTGTACTTATTTACATGTCTAAAATCTCAAAAGAAGAAATAGAATTATAACAAGTTCTGTAGTGATCCTTCAAAATGAGATTTTCGTGCCTATTACAAAAGGGGGGAAAAAGAAAAAAAAAAAGACGTTCCTCTAGGTCAAAAGTCTTCTTCTTCTTCTTCTTCTTCTTCTTTTATTCTTGTAGTTGAGCCCAGAAGAGTTTCACTAAAATGCTTTGTTTGATGTTTGTTGAAGTATATTGTTTCTTTTCTGTTATATTTCTCAAAATTGTTGGAGGGATCATTCTTCAAGCATACTTTGCTTTAAAGTTATGTAGCGAATGGGTCATTTAGAGTCTTAACATTATACAGTTAATTCATTTACTATAAGAAGCAGTGAGTTTGGGACCTTCTCATGTAACACAGACCCCATGATGCAGTTTATATGGATAGAACACTACTTTCATTACATATCTCCCTTGCATGAGCACAAAAATCCACAACATGGTCATTGCATAAGCTGTGAAACTAATGAGGTGCTGGTGACTCTTGAAACTTCCTGAGAGTATTGTTTGTCTCATGTCTTATACCATTTGTCTAGATAACTTTCATTCACTTTGTGCTTGTGTTACTAACTTGTCCTCCCATCTTACTTAGCTGAGGTAATTATATTTGATGCCCATTAACATTTTTATAACACAGCTTAAACTCACAAATCTTGATTTTTGAAAAATAAAATTTGTCATCCAATAACTTATAATTCACATTGCTGATAATTGTGTCAGCAACAACAACAACCACAAAGCCGTTTTCTCAAAATTTTGGCGTCTACTGCTACTTTAGGAGTCACATTATTGATACTTATATGTAACCCCTTGTATCGATAGTAAAAAAACCGTCCTCATATTTCTACCCCTGGACCCTAAAATTTGAGCTCAAATGCTAAAATCAAGACCTAAAAAGAATGCAAGCCATAAAAACTAAACCAACAAGGGCTAAACCTATAAGAAGAAGGCTAAAATCTTAGTAACTACGATTCATAATTTCAGTATCTGTACCGACCAATAGTTTTTAGCAATGTTTAAGAAAGCGGTACGCGACGCTAGACGACAAAGCTAGGGACTAACGCCTAGGGGGCCTAGGCAGGGACTGGGCTGGGCCTAGACTTTTTGGAGTTTTATGATTTTTAAAATTTATTTAGGTGTATTATATATTACATTTAGAAAATCATAAAAGACTAGAATTTTCACGCCCTAATTTCATATAACTCACAACAGTTCTTCAGCTAAGCGGGTTTATCCTGCTTAACTAAAAATAAAATTTAGAAAGCGGCCGACCAGGCGGCCCAAACACGAAGTGTAGCGGACCCGGGGTGGTCTCAATTTAGGCAGGTGCCTGAAAGAATTTTTAAAACACTGATTTTTAGTATTAATATCACCAATACCGACCCTGAAATATCGGCCAAATCGGCAATATCTGCCATGATTCGATATTGACTGATACTATAGGGTCAAATATCATATCGGGTGTCAAAACCCGATACGATATTGCCGATATATAACGGAATCGGCTGATATTTGAAACCATGCTTAAAACCCAAAAATCATCTTGAGATTCTACAAGATGATGTTGCTTTGGCTTAGGGTTGTGATTTGGGGGTTGGGGTGGTGTTGATGACGGGGGGATAAAATGTACAGTCCTCTTCCCCATCACTTGGAAATAATGAGCAAGGGTTCAGGTGCAAGGTACCATCACTAATGTCTAAAAATGAGACATCCAACTTGTAATTGCAGTGATCAATTGCAAGAGTGGAGCTATACCAAGAGCTATATCTACTAGGCCAAGTGGCCTATGCATGGAAGAGTCTTGCTTCTTCCATTTTCAGATTTTTGACTAGCTCAGTTGGGCCATCCTAGACATAAAGTGCAGATTGCACTGATCCAACCAATTAGGAGAGAATCAATAAATTCCTTTTCGGGTGCGATTCATCCTTCCTGAACACTTTGTAGAAGAGGGTTTGTTGTATCTAGGGTTTTAGTAGGAAGTAAAATGGAGTTATTCACACTGTAGAAGGGGGTTTGTATCTAGGGTTTTAGTAGGAAGTAAAATGAAGTTATTCACACATTTTAGATTTTTATGATTTAGATTTGAATTTTTGGATTTTGGGTGGGAGAACATGGATGCAGCTTGTTCTTTTTTTGCTCAGCTGTTCGGCCCCTAAAAAAGTTCCAGGGGCTACAAGCAATTTATCTGGTTTATGCTAATAAGATTTTCATTCCAATTGCCAAATCTCTTTCTACTCGTATGACATGTAGAAAGCGGGGGAAAGCTTGAATGCCGATACAAGGAAACACAATACTTGCCCTTCGTGTCTATACAGACTATACTAGCATAAGTAAAGTTAGTGGAGTTCTCTACTTTTTAGATTCAGTTGTCAATTTTGCCCAACCTTGAAAAATTGAGTTGGTCAATGTTAAGAACTTTAGAATCATAAGAATGTCAGGTGTTTACCAAAATTGAATTGTACATGAATTTCCGAAACTTCCGGCTTTGCATGTTATTCATTGAGAGTATTTAATCTTTTCAAATTGAAGTTTTTCTCCAATTGCTTTCCTATCTATTTTTATCTCAAAACCTCTCTTTAGATTAGCTTAGATCATATTTATTATTTTATATCTAACTTATTTCTCTACCTGTTATCTATTAAAACTCCACTACGACTATTAAAATAAATATAAGTTGCAATGGACTAGTCCTTTTTAATACATTATAAAGTTAATTATATGTTTTTTGGAGTGTACGTGCTCAATATGTTATTATGTAAAAATTACTGACTTATGGTCCTCATAGAGTTATAATAGCGGGCGATTCTTGGTTTTACAACATGTTTCTTATATGGATTTTGATTATTTTCATGATTAGTGATCAACCATTCTTTGTCCCCATAAAGTTATAATGATCCACTTATTACTTTGTACTTGATTAAAATAAACTTTCATAACTTACATGCAAATTTCATTTTGATAATTTTCAGTTTAAGAAAATATTATAAGTTCAATTAGACTAGAGATTTTGTTTTAAATATTTTATAGACATTTAACACTTATTCAACGAGTACATTGTTTTAAGATTTGTGAAAATGCATTAAATTTTTGTGGACTTTTTTAAAGGTATTACCATAAAGCAAAGGCACATGCAAAATTTGAAAGCTCTTAAGGGTGACTATAAAATAATTTTTCAAAATTTATCCATGGGGTCAAACTCATGTAATTCAGTCTCCTCTCTCTCTCTCTCACCCACACCCACACCCTAAGCAGTAGATTTCTACTTTGTCCATTCTTTTTCACATAAAGTTATAATGATCGTCTTATTAATTTGTACATGATTAAAATAAACTTTCATAACTTACATGCAAATTTCATTTTGATAATTTTCAGTTTAAGAAAATATTATAAGTTCAATTTGTTGGGATTTGGGTCGAACAAATAGTCTCACATCGGCTAGACATGGGGATGGTCTTGAGTATATAAGGATTTAGGTTACTCCACCTAGAAGGCTAGTCTTTTGGGATGGTGCCTCATAGGCCTGTCAATGGGTCGGGTCCAGACTCGGACCGGACCCGACCCGATTAAGTGGGTATGGAAAGGGCTGCTCTGAACCCATACCCGTATACCTGTATACCCGATTATTAAATGGGATGGGTATGATTTTACTTGACCAGACCTGATTACCTATTTACCCATTTCAAAACATAAATATAAATAATACTAATAGAATTAAAACCCTAGAGATCTAGGCTCCAGACTCCATGAGTAAATGATCCCTTTGTGCTTTAAGTGTTGAAGATTGTTGGTTGATTAGTGGATGATCCTATTGTTGTGTTTCCCCAAATAAATTAGGGGGCCTTGCTTTAAATTTTTTTTCTTTATCAAAGTCTTTCATCGAAAATTTTCCCTCCACCTCTTGCACATGATTGTATTTCATCCTTTATTGATATTAAAACATGCTTTCTTTCTTTTTACAAAGTTTTTCTCCTCCCTTCATGTGTTTTTGTTACTGTTTTTGTTTATATATCTTGTTTTTTTCCCTTTTGTTATGGGTTCGGGTAAACGGGTTTGGACCCGCGGGTACAGCGGGTCCGGGTATAGAAACCCACCTTCTGGACCCGCGGGTAAACGGGACAGGTATGATACCCTCTTGGGTAAACGGGTCCGGGTCTGGTACCACCTGTACCGCCCCGAACCCGACCCATTGACAGGTCTAGTCCCCCGAGTCCTTACAAGTGATATGAGAGCCATGCCTCGAACTTAGTCGTGTGTGTGGGTGATGTTCGATCCTCTCAGCGCTCAAAAAATGCAGTAAAGTCCCTATAAAGCTAGTTGAGCTCTCGAGTGTAAAGCTCGTTGAGCTCTCGAGATTGATAGCAGAGTTCTGTTTCACGTAAGACGTGCCTGCAAATACGGTGAAGAGGAGTAATAAAGTGCAAGTTGTGCATCACGTAAGGCGTGTGTTGAAACACAGTGAAGAGAATCTCGTAGAGCATATGTCTTCTAGGTGTGAAGATGAGCTTACATGGAGACTCTTTGTTCGAGAGGATGATTGTTGGGATTTGGGTCGAACAAATAGTCCCACATCGGCTAGACATGGGGATGGTCTTGGATATATAAATATTTGGGTTACTCTACCTAGAAGGCTAGTCTTTTGGGATGGTACCCGAGTCCTTACACAATTAGACTAGAGATTTTGTTTTAAATATTTTAAAGAGATTTAACACTTATTCAGCGAGTACATTGTTTTAAGATTTGTGAAAATGTATTAAATTTTTGTGGACTTTTTCAAAGGTATTACCATAAAGCAAAGGCACATGCAAAATTTGAAAGCTCTCAAGGGTGTGACTATAAAATAATTTTTCAAAATTTATCCATGGGGTCAAACTCATGTAATTTAGTCTCCTCTCTCTCTCTCTCTCTCACACCCACACCCACACCCACACCCCAAGCAGTAGATTTCTACTTTCAAGGTTGAACATTTAGGTGTGGTCAAATCCCTGATAGTACACACACACACACACACACACTCTCTCTCTCTCTCTCTCTCTCTCTCTCTCTCTCTGCGCACACGTGTTTTTAGGTGCCTGTATGCACGTGTGTGCGTGCACATGCGTGCTTGCACACTGTAGATTTTATCCTGGGAAAAACTGAGAAAGACATCTTTGAATGAGAACATTATAATATTTTATCACAATGTTTCTCATTTATCTGGTATAAAATAAAATTGTGCTGCCTCTCTAACTTGTTTTAGATAATCCTCTCTCCCCACCTCACAAACCCACGTGGGAAAACACCTGACCATATAGTTTTAGTCATATTCTTTTCTTTTTTTCTTTCTTCCTTTTTGGGGGAGGGTGCAAGTGTGGGTGGTGTGGGAGACAAAAGATGCAAACAACTTCACCATAGAGATATGAACATTCATAAAGGTGTCGGGTCATTTGATGTTCAAACAACTTCATATAAAAACATAGATGTATCACATAATAAAATAGACTCGTAATGTTTATAGATTTGTTGCGAATCAATTTAATGTGAACAAAGGAGGCTTTATCTTCGGGAAGTACTGCATGGTCAACTCTATCACCAAATGTTTTGGATGTCCTAAAAATTGTATCAAACATATTGTTTATCCATTTGTCCCCTATGAATTTATGGAGTCTGCTCTTTTTTTTCTTCCAAAATAATTCCTCTAGCACGGGGTAAAAACCTCTATCAGTAGTAGCAACAGGAAGTGATAATTTCAGAGCAAGTTCAAGATAGAAGAAACAAGTATCCCTTTTCCCTCTTCACTATCTATTCATCAAGTTCTTTGATACTTTGTGTTTTATTTTGTTGCTAGTTAAGGCACATGTGCCGCGAGAACATTCTCATATACAACCTGACTTCTTTCTCTTCAATCTTTTTCCCTGTCATAGTAACCATGCCATTAGTATATTCTTGCCTCGCTCCGTGGACCAGTCTGCTGGACAATCACACTATCTGAAAATATGGTTACCTTCCACTTCCAGCAATTAAAGTTACTTGGTCAGCACCAAATCGGAGGATTTCTCTGAAAGGATGCAATGATGGTGATGTAGCAAATTAGGAATTATTATTCGTGAATCATTTTTTATCCAAATTGTTGTATATAGAGAATTTCACAGCAGCCACCTTCAAACTCTCTCATAGAAGCCACTTTCAGACCCTTTCATAACTCGAAATGATTGAGGGTGTTAACATGACGACTTCAAGGAGCTCATATTCACATAGTACTATTTGACCCAATCGTGCCTGAGTGTATCCTAAAAAATGTATCAAACATATTGTTTATCCATTTGTCCCCTATGAATTTATGGAGTCTGCTCTTTTTTCCCCCAAAATATTTCCTCTAGCACGGGGTAATAACCTCTATCAGTAGTAGCAATAGGAAGTGATAATTTCAGAGCAAGTTTAAGATAGAAGAAATAAAGTATCCCTTTTCCCTCTTCGCTATCTATTCATCAAGTTCTTTGATACTTTGTATTTTCTTTTGTTGCTAGTTGAGGCACATGCGCCACTAGAACATTCTCATATGCATCCTGACTTCTTTCTCTTCAAGCTTTTTTCCTCCGTCCTAGTAACCGTATCATTAGAGTATTCTTGCCTCGCTCCGTGGACCAGTCTGCTGGACAATCGCACTATCTGAAAATATGGTTACCTTCCACTTCCAGCAATTAAAGTTACTTACTCAGCACCAAATCGGAGGATTTCTCTGAAAGAATGCAACGGTGGTGCTGTAGCAAATTAGGAATTATTATTCGTGAATCATTTTTTATACAAATTGTTGTATATAGGGAATTTCACAGCAGCCACCTTCAAACTCTCTCATAGAAGCCACTTTCAGACCCTTTCATAGCCTGAAATGATTGAGGGTGTTAACATTAGGACTTCAAGGAGCTCAAACTCACATAGTACTATTTGACCCCATCATGCCTGAGTGCGGAGTCATGAGTGGATCTGGTGGATTGGCATCAATGTATGATCTTACTCAAAGATTCGTTGTCATGGGGGGATTGAAAAATGTCTCACTGCACAAATCATTGATGTACGTTTGAAGTATCAAGTACCAATATGTATGCTGATGAAAGATCCTTCGTGAACTTTAACAAGTTTTAGAAAATTCTTCAGACCTTTGGAATTCAAATGTGATAAACAACGTAAAAAAATCTTTGGCAGTTTCTATATAATGGAATTTAAGCTTGAAATGAAATGTTGCATATCAGATCTGATGAAAGAGAAAATTTTCATATGATATGATCCCACATTCCCCCCTGTTTTCAGCACTATTTACACAATACATTACTAAAAGATATGAATGACAAATAAACTTCATAACTAGCCTACAAGCAAAACAAATTAGAAAGAGTTTGTAGTTTGTTAAACTAAATTGATCTTGTACAAACTAACATGGATGTCATCCAAATCTAAAATGTACAAATAAAAAATTACCCTAATTATGTGCTAAACAATTATTTTCAGGTTGTTGTCTCAATAAACAATTATTTTATAGTTGTTTTTTCAACTGAAACCACTGAGGAACAATCTCATCTTAATTCACATAATCGGATTCATCCATGTTAATTTTTCTAAACTTGCAACTTAGTGTTTCTAAACTGAAATTTAAACATGAAGTCCAAAATTTACAAAAGAAATCCTAAAATAGTAGTCTCCCCATTAGAAGTCTACATCCAAATGTAAACATGATAAGAAAGCACCTCATTGATAGTTGTGCTTTTGCAAGCAGCTTAGAAAGAATACATGATATATAAATTCTTGGAAAGAATAGGAAAGAATGTTCATAGTTAGACTCTTGTAGGAGTATGATCTTCAAAAAAGAGTGGAAAATGTTTTATAAATGAAGCATCCTTAAGAAAATCTAATACAATTTTGGAGCAAAAATCATTGATTTAGCAATTGAATAAAGCAAAAAGTGAAATAAAAAACATTTTAAATAAAATTTCCTTAAAAGAAAGTTTAATAGGGTATGAAACACAAAATATTAAATTATTAATAGATTAATATATGGACGGAAAAAAAATTCCTGAGCATGTTAATGGTTGACTTTTAGATTGTTAGTAACATGGTTTCAAATCTTGATATCAGTATTGGTGTCAAGTAATGGTTTTTAAGTATCCATGTTGTCAATATCAGTCACCAACATCGTCAATATCAGCCTTGACATTAGACTGATATTATAAAGTTAAATCATACCATGTTTCTCAAAACATAGTATGATGTTGCGAATATATATAGCTGACGTTTGACGCCATGGTTAGTGGACTTAATGATGAATGATAAGGGAACACTTGACATAATGCCATGATTTAGTAAAGAAGATTTAAAAAATGGACTTATTAGTTTTCTAGAGTAGGATTAAACATGATTAAATGCCCATCCGTGTCTTCTTTAAAGGAGTTGAGCTTTAATGGAAAAGTTCAAAATCGATGAAAGGAAGGCAATAAGCAGATATAATTAGACAAATATCCATCATGTATGGCTATCAGAAATATATCCTTAGTATTTTTAAAGAAACCAAATAAATCAAGACAGGAATGAAATGCACCATCCTGATGAGCGCAAGGACTCGAGGGCCTCAGTCGTCCCAATAGCTTGCTTGAAATGGGTTGTTTAGGGCAACCACCTCCTCAAGCAGTAAGCTCGAATGGCTCGGGGGACGACACAATCTTCCTCGGGAAGATACTTGGCTTTGGAAAGGGAATAGTCTTCCTCATGATGACACTTGGCGTCCAACTCAACACGTCAGAGCCTAGTCTAACGGTCTAACCACCCTCTCCGCCTATACATAGGCAGAGGCCTGAGGGAGTGTGGTCCCAAGGTATGAGATTCTATCCAGGGATCAAGGACTCGTCATATCCGACTCGGCCATCAAAGAGATGACTCGGACGCTGGAGTCGAAGGTCGGGGGCCGAGTCGACCCGGGTCGGGTCTGACTCGGAGTCGACTCGGTCAACTCGGCCGAGTTTACCGCGACTCGGCCAAGTCGGACCCGACCCGGGTCGATTCAGCACCCGTGAATCTGCGACATAAAGAGAGACTCTCGATCTCTCTCTCTGCGTTTGCTGAATCAAAAAAAAAGTCGTCTTCGCCTTCGCCCCCGTCGCCGTCGCCTTCGACTTCGCCGTCGACGTCGATCTCCCCCGTCGCCTTCGCAGGTACCTCTCCCTCTCTCCCTCCCTCTCTCTGGCGATCTCTCTCCCTCTGCGTCTCTCTCCCCTTTCTCTCGTCGTCGATCTATCTCCGTCTTTCTCTGTCTCCGTCTCCGTCTCTCTCTGTCTCTCTCTCTCCCACTCTGTCTCTGTCCCTCTCTCTCCCTCTGTCTCTCTTTCTCTATCCCTCAGTCCCTCTCTCTCCCTCTGTCTCTCTTCCTCTCCCCTCTCTAATCCCTCCTTTCTCTCTCTGTCCCTCTCTGTCTCCGTCTCTCCCCCTTTCTCTCTCTGTTCCTCTCTCTCTCCTCTGATCCTTTCCTCTTTATCTCTCTGTCCATCTCTCTTCTCTCTCTGTCTCCGTCTCTCTCTGATCCTTTTCCGTCTCTCTGTGTCCCTCTCTTTCCCTCTCTGTCTCTGCTCTCCCTCTCCCTTTCTCTCTCTGTTCCTTTCTCTCTGTCTCTCTGTCTATCTCTCTTCCTCTCTGTCTCCATCTCGCTCCCCCCTCTGATCCTCTCCTCTGTCTCTGTCCATCCTCTGCTTTCTCTGTCTCCGTCTCCCTTTAATTTAATTTAATTTAATTTAATTGAGTTTAATTTAATTTAAATTAGTTTATTTTAGTTAAACTTAATTTAGGTTAATTTAATTTAATAAAGTTTTGTAATTATAATTAAGTTAGGTAATTTAATAATTTTATTGAAGTTAGGTAATTAAGTTAATTTAGCTTAATTTAGTATAAACTAGTTTAGTTTAATTTAATTTAGTTTAGTTTAATTTAATTGAGTTTAATTTAATGTTGTTTTAATTTTAGTTTTAATTTAATTTAACAGATAATTTTTTAAATTTCAGTATGGCTCCAAAGCAACGCGGTATTGGATGGGAACATGGTATCCTTGTTGGTGAAAGTTGAAAACTTGTGAAGTGTAATTATTGTGGAAAACAAGTCCATGGTGGTGTCACTGGATTAAAGCAACATATAGCACATGTACTCGGTCAGGTGGAAGGATGTTTGCGAATATCAAAAGAGGTATCTCAAATAATGAGACATCTTTCTGAAGGTAGCAAAGAAAGAGCGGCCATAAAATCCAAGAAAGAGCGACTTATGAGATCTTTAAGTGAGGAAGATTTTTATGATGTGACCGATGAAGATTCTGATAATGAAATTGAAGAAGTTTGTGGTTTAGAAGGAGTTGAAAGAAGACAACTAAAACAAGCTATGAAAGAAAGTCGTGAAATGGCTTGGAGATCGGTAGAAGGAGTTGATATTGGTGGCAGTAGTTCGCAACCTTCAGGATCAGGGATTAACCGTGGATTGCGTCAGAGTCTGACTACGAGAGAAGCTGAAATTCCAGCTCGTGGTATTGATCCTTACATGTTCCCAACAAAACAGAAATTAATCAAAAGCATGTTCTAACTGAGAATATTAAGAAGGTTGGAAATTCAAGGCGAAATTCTTTCACTACAATGCAATATCATTCAATGCAGCTGATAGTGGTCCTTACTACCAATCCATGATTAATACTATTGCGGAGGCAGACCCAGGTGTAAGAGGTCCTACAGGGTACCAGATTGACAATCTATATTTAGAGGAGGAAATGAAAGAAATTGAAGTATATATTGCTTCAATAAAACAAAATGGCCGCAGTATGGTTGCACGATCATGTGTGATGGCTGGAGTTCCCGGAATAGAAAGCCTATTGTTAATTTCATGATTTATTGTGATAGAAGGATGATCTACTATACTTCTGTTGATACTTCTAATATCTCGAAGACCGCTGATTATATATTCTCGCTAATGGATAAAGTTGTTGATGAAGTTGGTAAAGAAATATTGTGCAGGTTGTAACAGATAATGAGATAAGTTTCAAAGCAGTTGGTCACATGTTGATGGAGAAGAGAACATTTGTTTTGATCTCCCTGTGAGCACATTGCATTGATTTGATGCTTGAAGATATTGGCTCTGTGAAATTAGTCAAGGAGACGTTAGATGATGCTAAGATGATCACATCATTTATTTACAATAGCCTCAAAGTAGTGAATTTAATGAAGCTATTAACCAGAGATAGAGATTTGTTGAGACCAGGTATAACACGGTTTGCCACCGAGTTTATTTCTATTGAAAGCCTTATGCGCTATTAGCAAGATTTGAAAAGAATGTGTACGATTACCGAATGACGTGAATTCAACAAGAAAAGGAGAAGTACGCGAGATAAGGTTTCTAATCTCATTCTGACTGACCGGTTTTGGAAGAAGGCAAGAGAGGCCTAAAATATTATGGATCCTCTTGTTAGAGTCTTGAAGATAGTGGATCAGGACAAGAAACTTACATTATGTATTATATATGAAACTATGGATAGAGCAAAATTGGTTATAAAGGCATCAAATAAGAACTGGAAGAAGTACTGGGATATCATTGATAGAAGATGGGAGGGACAGTTGCATAGACACTTGCATGCTGCTGGGAATTCATTTGCCTAGAAATCATATTTGTTGATTTGAAATTGAAACTTGTCATATCATAACAATCATGTGCTTACATTATTGCAACATATTTTTTAAATCCAGCACTTCAATATTAAAAAAAATTTCTACACATACAGAAGTGAGAAATGGATTAAAGGAGGTCATTAAAAGATTGGGGCCAGATTTAAATAAACAAGTAAGAGCTATTAATGAGGTAATAATAATTTATTTATTTCATCGATATAATGTTATGCAAATATTAACACTTGTGATGTGTATTCTCACAGATAAATTATTTGTGGATAGAGTTGGAGAATTTGGAAGCTCACTGACTAGAAGAGCAGTGCAACAATCTCTTCCAGCTGATTGGTGGATTAATTATGGCGAAGAAGCTCCCAATCTGCAGAAAATTGCCATCAAAGTTTTAAGCCAAACATGTTCATCGGGTTGTGAAAGAAATTGGAGCACGTGGTCGCTGATTCATACAAAATTGCGCAACCGGTTGGCAATGAACAAGTTACATAAACTAGTATTTGTGCATTACAATATGCGGTTGCGAGTAAGAAACTTGACATGTAAAAGTAACACTAATGATTATTACAACCCAATTGATCTGAATAATATTTTCAATGATGATATTTTGGATGAGTGGATTCGTGAGGGAGAACAGCCGATGTTACCACAGATGAATTAGGTTGGTTGGATGAAGGTATTTGTTATAGTGACGAAAGTGGCGACGATGGCGACGATGATGGTGATGGCGGTGATGATGACGGCGGTGATGATGATGGCGGTGATGATGATGGCGGTAATGATGAAGAGACTCATGGTGTTGGTGGAAGCCAACGAGGTGGTGCGCATGAGATTCAGAATATTATGCCACACAAGATACAGATCTTGGAGGTTGGGCGGGATTTCGCAACAACGTAGGCATTTGGATCGGTTGGTCGATTTCAGTTCTAGCGATGATTATTCGAGTGGACATGATAACTACTCATATGGTCATCATAGTCTTGAAGGCCATTTACAGGGGTTGGGTTTGACGTCTGACCAATATTCTGGCACTGATTATTCTAGCACTGGTGAATATTTTACTAGCAGTACTGAATATCGAGGTTTTGGGTATTATCACCGTAGAGCTGATATTGCACAACCCCTACCGCCATATTACTCTGATAGTGGATCCTATGGCCAATCATCTCAGCCTACAAGATCTCACCCACAAGCATATTATTATCCTTATGGAAACTATATTCCTGGTTTCTATATTTATCGCGGGGATGATGATAATGATGATTTTGTGCCTCCTCGTAATTTAATGTGGAAATGACTATATTAGCAGGTACTTATGAATTATTTTGTGCAATTTACTATATTATGCATGTATTTTGATATTTTCTACCGACGAAGCTTGTATTTATGCTTTCACGTTATGTTTTGAGTGCTAAGGTGATGTTTTGAATATGCGATACATGAATTTTGATGTCTGTATTTTTTTTTTATGATTTGTCATGATTTTTTCATAATTTTTTTGGCGTTCTATGTAGCGTTTTGCGTGCATCGTTCGAGTCCGATCCGAGTCGCCGAGAGCGATCTATCTCGGTGCCAGCTGAGTGGCGGCCGAGACCGAGACTTTGAACCATGATTCTATCTCACTCACCACCTCCCTATCCCATTCTTCTCTTGTGAACCCAGAAGAGGGACCTCGTCAGGCCAAGACCGACGAAGCTAACCCACTGCTTTGGTTGCAGGCTATGTTCTAAATGACAAAATTCAGAGCAATTTTGGATGGGAAAAAAATTAAACGTCAGATTGCAAATATTGGGTAAATTTTAGGGAATGTAAATTTCGGGTGTCAATCGGATGGTATATGTATCACATGTATTATGTCCTAAATGTCCTAAATTCAAGGCAATGCATAAATGAACCATTTAAAGCAACATAAACTTGTTTAGGGTATACTTGCCTCGCCAACTTGCATTAAACTTATAATATATGATCACTAACCACCTTCAGTTTTTTTGAAACTACTTAAATACTCCAAGCTGTACCCAATTGAATACCAATCTACAAAATATGAACATAGAATCAACATTCAATAGATATAAAAGATCAAAACCATCTAAATAAACAATATGAGAAACAATAGTCTAAACAAAAATAAACAAGACGTAAAATAATAGTCCAAAGAAAGATAAAATAAGATAATGCATTGACTAACGGTTTCAAACAAAGATCACACAGGTGAACATCTAAGCAAAAGTGCAAAACAACTAAACCACCACGATCTAAGAGTTTAAAAGTCACAAAGAGAAATAGAAAATATATGGTTCTCAACATAAACCAGAAACAACATAAGTTCAAAAATAATTAATGTTTCTTAGCTTGAAAGCAAGCATCTCCTTCTCAATCCTCCTCCGACTCGATCACATCATCCATTGTAATGTTTAGCCCACCTCATGACCCTTATCCTTCGACGATGAATCCAAACTGGATGATGATTCTACGTCTTCGTCACATTCAATTGTTGGTTTTTGGATCTTGATGTCGATGCTCTCCCTTTACTTGCTTTTCTCTTACTCTTTGTTCTTGTTCTTGTACTTTTTCTTCTCTTTAGAGTAGCTTCTGAGGGCTTTGCAACTTGCCTCCAAGTTAATTGTTCTTTGGGAAAGCCTTTATCGTCGATTTCCAAAGGCGGGGCATCATTCTTTTTTGGAGGCGCCATGTTTGATTTTTTTTTGCAAAGAAACAAAAAAAAAAAAATCAATTAACGAGGGAGTGGAAACCTACCTAATTAAGACGTGGAAAGCTATGAAAAAAAATGAATTTCATTCTATGCTCAAGAAATAGGATTAACAGGAAAACATTATGTTACGAGGTCGTTAGAAGAAAGTATTAACATGATATTTGGAGTTAAGGTGCAAATCTAGAAAAAAGGGAAGAAAAAGAACTTAAACCAAGAAAGAAAAAAAGATTTTATTATGAAAGGGAGATGCACCATCACAATGAAAGAAGTGGAGAAATTAAAAAGAAAATAATGTTAAGAATATGGATAGAGGATGAGATATAGAATTCTAAAGGATTGGTTATAGTGTTGGAAATGGGCTTGGCGGGGTCATGGCATGATGGCCCGAAATTTTATCGCATATGGATATCCCGAATAGGGAGGGCCGTGATTGGGCCCCAAAATTAGGGCCAATATGTATTTAGTGCTTTACCTAAGCTCATCCAACTCAACCAAAGTCACGACCCGAATGCAGTATGAATGGAAGCCCGAATTGAGGCCCGATTATTAGAACTATTAAACTATGTATAACCTTCATTATTACTAACTATAAAAAGTTTATCATTGAAACAAGTAATAATTTTATTAATTTTAGAAATTACTAAAATAGCCGTAGAAAATAAGAAGACCACATTAGACGCAAAGTAAGAAGCTGAAGTTGGGTACGGATGGGCTAGCTCGGTATGAATGGAGGCACAAATGAGCTAGCTCAGTATAGCATGTGGTTCTGTCAATCACCCCATTGGGCTGATACATTTATGGGTATTGGATCGGCAGAGGGATCTATAGTTCCTAGGTCCACATAATAGTGCCTGGATATGCATGGGCCTAGCTAATTCTCTGTGGGCCTTGCTTGTGGCTAAGTATGGCACTACACGATTTCCAACCCTACCAAACGTAATTTGATGATGGTTATGGGAAATTTTACACAAGTGAATACTTGTTTATTTATTTATTTTTCAGGGAGGGAGGGACAATTTTGTTAGACATATATCTTAATCGCCATAAAATGTTCTCTCTCTCTCTTTTGGACAAGAGGGTGAGGCAGCGAGAGGTGAGGCTTCATAGTACTGCAACCCTAATCTAAGGATTCTCCTTTATGGCATGGAGGATCTATACAATTCGGCTTGGATGCAAGAAAACTTAACAAGAAATCTAATAGAATACTACTACTTGAAAATCAAGCCTAGTAGTCAAATTTGCAAGGTCATTGGGTGTGATGTGAATACCCTTAACATTACATTATGGGCTCTAGATAAATTTTCCTGATGGCGTACTGTTCGCAGTTACACTATATATTGGCTGCTTGAAGATTTCAGAAAAGCCTTTGCTTCTTCAAATTTTATAACCGTGCATATAAGTTTTTTTTCTGGTAATTCAACATCCTGATGATTCGAAGTAGTGTGAAGCTTATTCCACTTCTATTGCATAGTGCAAGGACTGGCAGTTTTTTTTCCAGCTATCGTAACTTTTGCTGCTAACTTTGAATCTCTGATTCTCTAAGAATTATCTTTAGTTGCAGCCAGTCTTCAAATATGCAATGGTGAGGTCTTGGCTATTATCTTGTGTCTGGCTCCTTCATGATGATGATCATACATACTTCTCTTTTGAACATTTCTTCTTTCACAATCCGAGGCAGTAGTACTCAACTCTGTTACTCTTGCCACTCGGGAGTTTACAGTGACATAGGCTGTCTTGAGATAACTGCTGTCCGGCTCTTGCTGGATATTCCCGCATCAAGCATAAGCTGGCCGGGGACCTTATGGATTTTAAACAGGCATGGTCCTGGTTTCTATAACTCTCTGACACTGCCAGCTCTCATTCTCAAGAAAATTGCATGTTCTGGTCACTGAGCACATCTGTACATTTTTCCTTCCAATTACCATGACTGGAATATAAGACCAAAGGTCATATATAATCTAACGTCGAGCTGTCTCCTGCAGGATATGTGGAGTGTGTTACTACTCGCGTGGTCTTTTGTTAAAACTTGAAAACTTATAACATGGAATAGAATATATTGGACCTCTGGATGCTGTTAGTGGACTCGCTTGTCTGTTTTTCTTCTAGACCTGATTATTTTCCTTGTAAACTTTTTTCTTTGGTGGTAGATTACTTTTTGACGATTATGTGAGTTGTTTATCATCTATGATGATTGTAATTAGAGCATCATTTGGGTTCTTACTGCAGTCTGTTATCCGTACAGGTTTTTGGTGAGAAGGCATTTGAGAAATTTGGGAAGTGGTTCATCTCACTGCACTTTTCTGACCAACACCCTGCATCTTATAGGAAGATTCTTGTGTTCAAGTTTGCACTTCCAGGTGTTGATGACATGACTGAAATGACTAGACTGGTTACACTTGTACCATACTACATCGATTTGATTGGCCGCTACAAACTGAGCTCACAGGTCAGTTATCTCTTACAATCCCTTCATGTTTTATAACTGAAGATTGCACATTATTCCATTTTTTTCCTCCAGATGGTTCTCAAAAACTGTTTTCAATTTATCCAAAGATGACTGTCCCCGTATTTCACAAATATGTATTTGCAGTCTAATCATGCTTATTAAGGACATAGTTGGCTCAACGTTATATTTATTATTAGTACTTTTCTCATGTTTCTTTAATAATGTCTGATATTGGTTATCATCTTTACAACCTTTTATTTTACATGGATTATCAGTTTTACGACCCTTTTTTTAGGGACAATGATAGATTGGTCCTTAATTTTTTAGCTAAACAACAGAAAATTCTTAGTTTTCTCTAATTGTCAAATTGATCCCTGTTTTAGCTCCTTATGTCAAAAAATTACCCAGCGTTAACGAGGAAAAGCCGACTCACTTGGTTATCTACTGGTTCGAGTGGATCAACAATCGGGAGAGTTACTCGCGAGTCACGCATATAAAAATAAATAATAATGAAAATTTATAAAAAAAATTGATAAAATTATTAATAATGATAAAAATAGAATATATTAATTTATTATATAGTAATATAAAAAAAATTAATTTAGACTAGTTATAAAGTGATAATAAGAAAATTTTCAATCATAATATGCATAATGCCTTGATTTCTAAAGAGGATATAGTGAATCTTAGAATTTATTTTCATTTTACATCTCATGAAGCGAGTTGGATTGGTGTTCCACACAGACTTTACCTAGTTGGATCGATGATCCAATGATCCAAAACCTAGTTAACGGAGACTGACTCGTTAAATGGTTAAATGATCCAACCACTCAACCAGGTTTTTCAGTGATCCTCGAGTTGGATCATTGAGTTTTAAAACAGAGCGATTGCGGCGTTTAAAAAGATTTCTATATGTCAATTTATATCCATGCCCAATTAAGTCGGAATACAAGAAAGACATAATAAAAATCACTCTGGCAGTTTTCCCATTAGCACACCGTCTCATAAGCTTGAGAGGTGACCAGACTTTTTCTCGTGTTTATTTCATTCGTATCTCCCTTCTGGATGATAAGATAGGATTTTCAACCTTTTCAGCTATGCTTGTATTTTAGGTTCACGTGGTCAACATTGAGCTTTTGTTGTATTTTTGGGATAATCAACATTATGTCTTTTTTCTTTGTACTTCTCTATATTTGCTTAATTTTGCGATGTGGCTGGCTTCACCAATATAATCGCACAAACAGTGTGGCTGCACCAAAGCTTTTTCTGCTGTAGGTCAAATCCTACCTCACTCATCAATTCTGATCTCTAGTTAGCTTTGACGTACCGTAATTTTCTTTTGAAAGTTTTTGTTGATCTAAATGATTGATTCTCTGTAATTATTGTTTAAGTATGAAAGGAGAATTGTAAATATTGAGTGAATGCATTATTTTTCTGAATTTATGTCTACTTGTCGTTATTAGGAGATGGCTATTTAGTAATAAATAATCTTGATGGCCTTGAAAATTGTTTATACATAGGTTTTCAAAAGAGAGGTATGAGGAATTTTATCTCAATTAATTAATAAAATGAAATTAGCTTTTGCTTGTCAAAAAAGACTTTGCTTGGTGTAGGAAAGCTTTATCTACTAGAGGGTTAAGAAAATGTTTTTGATTTGATATTAAGAAACCTATGGATGTTAAAAAAAAAAAAAAAAAAAAAAAGCTAAGATTGCTGGAAACATGCATGAAGTGTTCAGGAAGCATGCAAATTGTGTCATTTTCTCTTTCCTCCTTTTTTTCTTTTTCTTTTTTGGTCTTTTTGCTGGAACAAATTCCAAAAAACAAGACATCACGTTTAATCAGCAAAGACGACTTGCACGTGGTTACTCTTAAATTGGATTACTGATGTATTTTCCCTATGTATGGAGTGATTCTGTTTGCAATACTTATTCAATCTTTGACAACTGGTGAAAAACAAACTTCGATGGTGGAATGTTTTAAATAAGGTATGCCTCAAATTTAAATTTTTATTTTTTTGGGGAGTAGACAACCTAAGTTTCATAGAGAAGGGTGAAATGAAGAATACAAAGCGAAAGCCTATCTAGACTATGATTCTAGTTTTGAGTGTTTTTCCACTTTTCATGAAAAAATTATGGTTTTAGAGGTTGTATATGAATTTGCTTTCTCCCACAATCTAATATATAGCAGGAAATGACAGCTGTCACACACAGGAGCATATTTGTCGTACAAAGTGTTTTCCTGACCTATACTCTAAAGGAGTGAAGCAAAAGAAAGACAATTCTTTCTTAAAGGACTTATCTTGTGTTTTAGCTAAAATTTAAGCACCAATCCGTCATTATCCTTTTATCTTTTTAGTGCCAAGGTTTACAACTCATTCATTCAGATGCTTCTAAGACTGTTCTCCCTGAAATCTAAAATTCAGCTACATAGGCAAATTGTTCTGGAATGCTACACTCTACTGTATACGTCACTACTGCTTGTAGTTTAATCAGGCACGGATAATGGATGTATTTCATGTATATTTCAGGCCCGCTCCAAAACTGAAGCAGCAAGAGCAAAGGTGGCACAAGAGGCATATAGAGAACTGCAGAATGCCAGGCAAGAAGCACTCCAGAAGAGGAAGGCTGAGAAGAAGAAGCTGATGGAAGAGGCAGAAGCCAAGCTCACTGCGGAGGCACTTCGTAAGAGAGAAGAAAAAGAGCGTGCTCGACAATTAAAGAAGAGTGGGCCAAGAGTTAAAATGCTCCGCTCTGGCTAAATTCATAGCAAAACAGCTCCTTTTCCTTTCTGCTGTCTCTTCAGAGGCATTGTTGGCCGAGAAAGCTTCATGAAGAGATGGTTTCTTTCATTGCATATGCAACGACTCTCAGGAAGCCATGCGCATCTTTGTGTACGTTTTAGTATTTTCTATTTTTGACAAATGTTTAATCCAGGAGAAGTCTTGAGGGAGATCCGGTATGTTCTGATGCTTTGCTAAGTCAATTTGAGAACCTTCTTGCTCAGAAACATTGCGTGATCGCATGGCTGTCTGTTTGTTTGGTCGTATGTATGTTATGTAGGTCTGAAACTAGGTACTGTAGATGCAGGCATGCATAAACTGCCACGGTCATGTTGGCACTTTTACATCTAGACTCTATAGCCTTGGCTGGAAGCATCAGATTAATTTAAGAAGACATTGCATTTTGATGCTTGAATCTGTGAGTTGGGATGATGTGATGAGAACACCATGGCCAGGAATATCTTCATATAGTAGTTGCAATTGTTATCCGTTCCTTTTTGGCAGGCGGGTAGTTGACCCGTCCTTTAGTTGCCTTCTTAATCCACTTTCACTGCCCTGAATCAGCGTTGGAACTAAATGGTAATAAATTACACTGTTGTTGATGTTCTTGACAGCTCTGATGAGAAAATGTTCAGGAGATGCGCTATCAGTTGTCGTTTGGTAGCAAGAGTTGGTGAAAAATGTTCAAATGGTGAAAAATGTTCAAAAAGTATGAGATGTGAGAGGTAATGATATGCAGTACATGGTACATGGAAGGGGAAAAATGATATTTTTAATTTTTTTTTTTAGCAACCCCCAACACGCGCGCGCGCGCGCACACACAAACCCAAACACACGCGCCCCAACACCCAAAAGAATTTAACTCCGACGCTCCCTTTACACCTTCTCAAAGCATGATACAAGAAATGTCATGTAGTACATTTATTGACCTGCTTTGTCGGGACTTCCTGCCTTCTTCCTTGTTGTATGTTAGAGTTTTGGGTTAGGATTCAGTTTGTTCTGGAATTAGAATTCATATTTGTTGTTTATTTCATTATAACTTGAACTTAAGCTGCAAGTGTAATATAATAATTTACAGTAAAAATAATTACAAAAAATAATTTTTCTCAAATGTTGGTTTCAGCAACTAGAACTGCATTTGCAAATGGACATTAAGTTTTCCTTTACCTTTTAATTTGAATGTTTTTTTTTGTGGGGACTGCAGTAGCTGTAGTTGACTTTTTTGCAACTGCAATTGTAGTTGCAATCGACAGCTGCAATGAACAAAACATCTGGAACTGGCAATATTTGCAATTGCAGCAAGCTCAGTTGCAATGGAACGAATAGCCCCGCCCCTTCTCCTCCTCCTCGCCCTTCTTCTCGTTTCAGAATCTGGAACCTACTAAAAATCTCACTTGAACCTTGAAGGCGGAATGAAATCTCAATCTTGGCCCATTTTTTAGTTCTTCACTAAGGCAATATAAAAATTGTATCCAAGAAAAATACTTGCTTTTGAAATCCAGCCCTCCAAATTTAGTTCATAGTTCCATTCTAAAAACTGTCTTGTAAAACAAGAATCTATAGTTTATTTGATAATTGGAAAGAAGGTTATAAAATTGATAATAAAAGTACAAATAAAGAAAATTTTCGGTTTAAAAGAAAGCTTGGATTTTCTTTTTTTTTTGAAAAGACTTTGGACTATAACAAACATTTTGATCATTTCTATTAATAGTATCAGTTAATGTTTAAAACCTATTATTTCGAGTCAAAGGTACATGCATAGACATATTCCAAGTAGATCATATAGAATTTGTTTAGCATCAGGTCTTAAGCCGGTACGTAGACTTATATGCTGTCTGAAACCTTTGAAGGTTTTCTTGCATATTTATATTAACATGAAACTCGACAACTTTGAGTTTATAACAATTTCCTCCTGCTACTTTGATTTTCTCGCGATATTTCTTCTTTTGCTAATAAATTATGCTATCTTCATCCATATTTGGTCCCTTGAGAATTAACAAATACAATATATGCTGTCATTCAAAGGGCATGTTAGACCTATTCCATACTACTCTAATGGTAACACATGAATCTACTAACAGTGGGCCAATCTTCTCCTGCTGTGTCCAGATCTTGCTGCAAACTATCAACGAAACACAAACAAGAGAACCTTTATCATCATATAGATCCAAAGCATTTGATAATCCTCACCAACATCCCCTCCCTCGACTCTGCCTGAAATACCGTTATGTTTGGCTTGAAATTCACATCCTTCTGCATGAAAGTAGCGCGCCATTGCATCACAGTCTCTAATGATGAGATCGACAGTTGCCATACCATCGATTTGGGAGTTATTTGTAACATGAAAAAAAACAAGATAAATATCAGAGGCATATGGCATGATCCCAGTGTGAAACTACAAGATCACAAGCTCTTTGTAATTTGTAAGGACAACCTCGCCATCTTTGCGCTCCTAAATACCATTCTCAATGTGCAATCAGAGGAATGCCGCAGCCCATAGTTGTTGACGGTCTAGTCCCTGAATCTGAGATGATATTCCTGTCACAGCGAAACCTAACCCTGAGCAGACTGAAATTATTCATATCAAATAAACTGTAGATTATATTTACTTCATAAGCTCATTATACGCTTCTACTCTTTTCCTTTTTGAAACAGTTTATTTCTATACTGCAACACCAAAAGGTTCTCTAACTCAATTCCTTCACATTATCTTCCCTATAAGACACCAGTATCAAATTGTGTACATGCCTTGCATTTTAATTTGTACCACAATGGTTATCAATGTCCATTCATGTCCTCATTTCCATATTTACCATACTTTCCATTACAAATCTCAATTGCTGTAGAAGTCCCATTACAAGAATCATTCTCCCTTTTATGTCAGTTACTTTCTTAATATATAGTCACCGATATGTGTCATTAGAAAGACCAAAGGATCATATTAATCTTAATCTTCCTAACAGTAGAAATTCTGCGAAAACTGAAAATAAACGAGCAATTTATTCAATAAAGAAGATGATTATCAATATGGAAAATGTCATGGTTCTGAAAATCATCTACCAAGCGAAAATCATCTACCAAGCACAACAACATGAAGGTTCTCCTTCATTGCTATTGCTAAGAAAAAAGATGTTTGGCTGTTCTTCCAAATATCCAGTGAATAACATGAGAAGCAACTTTTTCAATTTTCAGAAATGGAACCAGCAAAGGAGGACTATGTCTTTTAGTGTAGTCAATGAAGTTGCAAACAGTAATCAACTCAAATGATAACCAACTACATAGTCGATTTTTGTCACATAAACATAGGAAGAATGGTGGTGGTAGATTATCCGATCAATTCCCAATTTGCCAGAACCAATTTTAGTATCCGATGAATGAACTATCGCGTGCGTGCGTGCACACACGCATGGAAGCAGGCACTGAAGTAAATGCATGAGTTGGATCTACTGCTCTTCCTTCTGCTACATTTGGACAAAGTTTCCATTTCAATTGTGCAATCTTGCATATTGATTTTTTAACCTGTTTGTTGGCCTTCTCTTAATATTGATGGTGATGTTTTGGTTTGTCAATTTTGTCACCCATCCAATATTCCAATATATAATGCAAACCACCCTTACCTCCATATTTATCTTCAATAGGCAAAGAGTCAATGAGTACACATTCATCCCAGTAGGTGGGTTAATAATAAGGGATGCAGACATATTTCCAGTGTACAAGTTGATTGAAAAAGAAGATCAAGCAGATCAAGTCAGAATAGCTATAGCTCAATGGTTCTCTTGGAGCATAAACATGATATTTTTCCTCCTCAAAATAAATAAATGTCATAATTTGAAGACTCTCCAAGGGTTCTTTGCAAATGCAAACTTAGGTAAATAACTGTCATTTTGAGAGAGTTACGATTGAAATTCTTATGAACTTTCTAGTTCTATTTAGAGAGGACTGTGGTGCAAAATTTCTTGATTCCTACAAACATGCTACTGTAAGCTTCTGATAACAATGATGGCAGAATTTCAGACCAAATCACTTTTGTATCTTAAGCACAATTGTGAACTTGCAGATCTAACTAAAAGGAACAATGCGTGGTTGTGTCGTCTAGAGCCGAGATGTGGAGTGAAGATAGCGATGAAATTCACCGTTTGAGGTCTGTAATGCCTCCCAGTTGCATATCTTGCAACCAATCCACCAACTGAAAGCGCCATGAAAGAAATGCTTCAACTTCTAGTCTTCTTTTACAACTTGAATACCCTAGTACGATAGAACTCATCAAAGTTTTAAACTAAAACCAAAGTTAGCATCTTGTTGTAGATTTCCACACAAATAATTGACAAGGGTTTAGAAAAAAAGAAATGTTTAGTTGTTAGAAGAGAGAGATGTTTTCAGAAAGCCGAACTAACCCCATGCTAATCGTTCAACCATGACATCAATGCCATGTTGTATAAGCTGTCAGGTTTCAAGGAAACAAAACTTTAAATTCTTTGAATTTCTTATAACATTATAAATAGGAGGGCTAATTTTACGTGTCAGTGTGTGATTGGCTCTTTTATAATATATGTGTGTCTCACACACATGAACTAAACTTTTTTTTATACTACATTATACTACTACTCTATGAATTGTGGGTCACACTAGTAATTAATGAGAGTGAGAGTCATAGTTCATGAAAGTATGACCCACAATTTCTAAAGTAATAGTATAATATAGTATAAAAAGTAGTAAAAATAACATTACTCCCATGTTATGTGTATGTGGGGTCAAGTATCTCTTGAAATAGTTAAGATTTGGGCTTGTTTCTTTTTTCAGCCCATGGCTGCACTTGCTGCACCAAACGGGCCGAGCCCATACCTAAGTCTGGGCCACACTGACTGCCAACCCACATCATGGAGAGCGAGGAGGACAAATTTTTCTTCTCTTTTTATTATGTTTTCTTTTCTATTAGTAGCGGGGGACGACTAACAGTCGATAGTTTAGATGTTATCTCAAAATTTTCTGCAAAAATTATTATTCTCTTACTTGGTACCAACCACATTTTTTTTATTATAGCAATTTGAGCTAAAAATCAATATTTCTCATGATAAACTAATAACTCTTACTTTTAACCCCACTATCCAAATAACTAAAAGAATTTCTATTACACTTGCTATCTTTCCACTAAAAGTTAGTAACTTTTTTACCCTAAGCCTAGTATTCAAATGAGGGCTTATAACTCTGATATGTCATGGAATAAGTAAAGTTATCATTTTTAAAAAATTTATATCCACAAACTTCTGCTCTTTTAGCTGAGAAGCTGGGTTCATGACTCCACTTTTTGATTGGAGTTGGAAACTCCATCAAAAAATAAAACTAAATTTGGCCATGATAGGACATGAACTCTTACCCAATTCCACACCTCAAAGTTCATAATACCTATTTTTTATTTTCTCTAAAAAAGGAACAATAGATTACACTCATGCCTCTAACTCCTATATCTAAACATGACTTTAGTATGTGGGAATTGGGATCGCAAAATTTTTTTTTACGTCTCATTCTTGTGACCATGCTCCCCTGTTAGCTACACATAATGTGTCAACTACTTCGAAAATCGGTTTATATAGCCGATTATGCAACCGCTCATCGAGCTAAAAGAAGTTAGATACTCGAGATAACTTAAGGTCTTGTTATGTCACGATGCGAGTCGATTAACTTAAATTTCTGTTTGTGAATGTATATGATTTAGTAATTTCCTATATGTTTGTGAGAAATTATTTATAAGATACATATTTAAAGTAGAATTTAGAATATTTCTTTTCTATTATGAATATAATTACAAAATAAAATAATATAATATAGTCATGTAATAGGTTGTCATAATTAAATTATCAGGAAAGATAAACTTAAGATTAACATACCGAATTAACTAAGCATACAAGTGTCCACACAAAATGAAACAATAAGCCACAACTTGACACTTATGATACCTAGCATGAATGATGGGAAACCCATATAAAACCTTATCTTTCTCTTTCCCCTTCTCATTTTCTTCTTCTCCTTTCTCTCTCCACTCTATCATTCTCTCATCTCTCTTTGCTGGCAATAAAGAAGAAAACAAAATAAATTGAAAAGAAGAGGGAGGAAGGAGGAGGAGGTCTGATCTCATATAGGTGAGTAATTATCATGTTTAACTTTAATACCATTCAAACTTGGTATAATCTTGATAAGCATCATGTTTTAAGGATTAAAGATATTAACTTGGATTAAAATAACTATAAAGATTGCAACTTCATGATTTTTTGAGTTCAACACATGTTTTTCACAAAAAATCATAGGTTTATGTAAAGTGTATGGGTTTAACTTGAACTTTCTTATTACAATTCCTTATAAGAATTTTAATTTAGATAAATTACATTGTTTTACTTTGAATTTCATATAAATAACTTAAGGTTGTATCTTAATTTTCTTTGCTTGAGTGTAGAAATTGTAGAGATTATTTCTTAATATGCTGTGCAGAATTCTGCAAACTTGAAAAATATCTATCGAATTTGATTCATATAAAAGAGAAAAATAGTGCTATTATATGTTATTAGAAAGCTTATCGAGTCTACTTTTCAATTAATCATTTCATGTATCTTTTGAAGGATTGCGATATGAGTTATGGCTGATTTAAAGAAGGCTAGTCAGAATTCCAGAATCGCAGTAGAACTAAGTAATATTTTAATTCAGTCTTCATTTGCGTAATTAACCAAACAATGTGTAATCATTTCCAAATAAGTGAAACATATTTAGAATGCATTTACTTTGAATTAACTTTACAATAGATAGCTTAATTTTATTTATGTTAAAGACTAATAGGATGTCATATGGATAATGTTAGTTGGTGCCATAATCGGTGTTAATTCTTCTATGTAAGGATATTATATGTTCTTCTATTAATATTGTGAGTGTGTTTTCATAACTGGTATTTAACAATATTGATGAATGCTATGTTCTTGTTTTTGTTAAATATAAAATGAAAATACCATATCTCTCTTACATGAAAGAATTTTATATTCTATATGTTTTATTTGTTTAGATTGTTAAGGACCTCTAAGACATGTGATAACTATGTGTTGAAAAGCATAAAGTCAGGGGATAGTTGTGGGGTGTGAAATGGTGCCTATGTTATAATTTGTATATGATATACCATGCAGTCGAGGAAGTTATGTAGGGGATAAATGGTGCCCATATTTATGTATGATATATTGTGACGTCAGGGGTTAATTTGTGGGGGTATAATGGTGTCCATGTTATATGTAACATTTGTTGTTAAGTGTGAAATCGGGGGTTGGTGTGTGGGGGTGTAATGGTGCCCAATACCATTTAAGGAAGAAGTTTGTGCATTATGATAGGACTTGTAGGCATTTTGGTACAATATGCTTCATCGTGTCTTCTCTTGTTAAATGTCAGTCATGTAGGCATTTTGGTAACTGTGTAACCCAAATAGTCTCTGTCTAGTGCTTTTGTAATTATGTATATATTATAGGCTTAGCCCTATAAAGACTTGTAAATAATGAGGATGAATGTTCATAATACTTTGATGTTGAGTAGTAAAAGTTTTCATACTTGTTCAGGTTATACATGCATATTTATGTTGCCTTTGTGTTAAATTTGATTGGTAAAACTTGAATAGAGTAGACACATAAGGATTTACCACTCTTTATAGTGATATTAGATATAATATTTGTTCATTTATTAGGCTTACTAGGGATATACTCTAGTGCCGATCATAATCCCAGTTTGGGATGTATAGTTATACGCCTGCAAACTCGAATAAGTAGGTTAGAAAATCGGGTTTCAGTTTGTGGGTTTGACTATTTAAAATGGTTTTGACTGTCAAACCTATTTAAATCTTCGGGTTAGCGCTGATCAACTTTCCCCAACTCTCTCTTCCCTCCTCCTTTCCCCCTTTTTGTGCTGTCCAATAACAGGAAGGCGACGGTGTGGCAAAGCTGGTGAGAGGAATCTTATTTTAAAGTTTATTATTTTGATTGATCGGTTGGCTGTTTTTTTATTTATCTTGCAATAAGTTATTTAAAGATTTATGTTTATGTTACGAAATTTAGGTTGCTAATGTAAAGAGATAAGTGCTCTTAATTATTCTTTTTACTATTTATTCATATTGTCTTGATTTTGTTATTATCATACCTCATATATTCATATCGTTTTGTAATTAATAACGTTGTCTATGAATTTTTTTCTATTTAAATTCATTAGTTCAATCTTATCATTCAGTTTCACAACTTCATAGGTGTATAATATTTTTTCTGCTTTGTTTTTATGTTTTAAGCATTTTCAGCATCATTTATACATTTGTGTCTATAAATATAATGTATATATTAAAAAATTCATCTTCCGTAATTTTACATAATCTGCATAATCAGCGCATTAACTGATTGTACACTATGCACTGCTGGACCGCACGAATAATAAAACCACATTTTATAACACTATTAACTACACAATTATATAGGTTGATATTGAGGGGTGCCTAGTATATATCATTATGACTAGGCCTACTAAGATATTTAATCCCATTTGCTCCCCTTATCCCAGTCGAAATTTGGCCTGATAGATTGCTTTCTCCATTGGTATTCTTCCTGATTTTCATGCATTTCATTGCTTCACAAGAAATTTCCCCTCAAAGTTGGTGAACATTGCTCAAGTTGATGCTCTCGGCACAACTTATAAGCGAGAATGATGTAATGACCTAAGGGTCTTCTTGTAGGCAAAAAAAGGAAATTATTTTTGCCGTTATCATGCTCCAGCTCAATAGTTTGTACTATCTATCCAGGTTGAGCTCTGAAACTTAACGACAGACTTAAAAAGTCACCTATGAAAGCTTTATGCCCAATCATTCTGGATAACACTTGCATTCTTTGTTATTTACCGCGATGAGAGTTAGGAGATGCTTACACCCAACTATTATTCTCAACTACTATCACTGATTCTTCTTTTAGAAAGAAGTTGTACCCCATTGGCTTCTACCTCCATGTAACACTGCTCCATCAAGCTTTTGGTCATTGTTAAAATTTCCCTCGTTGCCTTCTTTCACAAGTCTGGGCTTGATCATCTTTTAGGGCCAACTACTGACCATTGCCTTGCCAAGCTATTATGTACCAATTAGAGATGAGCCCCTTCTCGGGCGAATTCCTCCTTTTGTTCCTTCGCTTATAGGGTATTAGCGACAATCCTTTCCACTTGTTATTCCCCTATCACGATTAAGTTCTCACGCATCACTTACCCGTCCGTCACTGAAAACACCACTTTCCATCCGACTTGCATGTTTTAGGCATGCTACTAGCTTCCATCTTCAGCCAGGATTGGACTTTCCATTAGATTCATAATTGTATTACTTATAGCTTCTTTGTCGTCAATAGTGACGATTTATAATTTCTTTCAATATCAAGCATAACTTGGTTCTGTGCAATCCATATTAACTTGGAATTTTCTCCCAACAATGTAGCCATTCTTACCCTATCACATCAACCCCATAAGCCTCTTTGAAAGTACACCTAGAGGGGGGTGAATAAGTGTACGGCTAATCTAATGAACTAAATGCGAAAATTAAAAACTTAATTGCAACAACACTTAATGCAACCAGCGAGTGTAGCCGAATTCTCGGTGAAGGGCTCTGGACTAACTCTTCTTGATTCCTCTGAATAAGAGTTGAGGCGCTATATGAAGCTCTCGTGGTTAAGCACAAGTGAGTCACACATAAACAAGCCAAGCATATAATATATGAATGAGTAATATGAAATAATGCAAGGCACAAAATAAAGAGAGAGTTAGAGAGTCAATAGATCAATCGCTAACACACGGATATGTTTCGAGGTTCGAGCACCCAGCTCTACATCCCCGCCTTCACACAGAAGGATTTCCACTAACTTGTCCACACAGGACTCCCACACAGGGAAACTCCACTGAGGATTTGGGGCAATACAATAACCGGGAGTACACAACTCCTCTCTTTACAAACACAATCTCTACACTTAGAGGTTAGTCACAAAGCTACCACAAAACTTAATCAACCTCACAAATGAGAGATGGGCACAAAGCCAACAAACAATCAACCTCTCACTAGAGGGATAGGGCACAAAGCTACCACTCTAAAATCAACCTCTACACAAGAGGGATAACACAAAGTAGGAGGGTTTACAACTTAGTGATCAAAAGACGACAAACAAATCTTTTTCTTATAAAAACAAAGATCCTATAGATGTGATAGAATAATAAGCTCAAGTATGAGAAAAACCAAAGGAATGAAAAATAAATATTCAAAGAAAATTCTTGGGAAAAACTAGAAATAAAGATGAAGAAGTTGAACCAAAAATACTTTTCCCAAAATCACTTTTCTTTGATTTTCCAAACCCTAGAAAAACACCAAATCAAATGTAAACTTTAGAGCCCAAAACGTCTTTCTGATTGCTGTAAAAATATTAGTAAGATCAGAAAATAAGCTCTCCAAAAACTTGTTGAAAACTATTAAGAGAAAACCCAATTTATAGGCTCTTTGAAAAACTAACCGTTGGCAGCAATTATGGTCAGATTTGACCATCCGGTCGACTGGCCGGTCGACCGGCCAACGGTCGAAATTTGACCGTTGCCAACATCCGGTCGACCAGCCGGTCGATCGGCCTTACCCGAGAGTAAGGATGCTACAGTCGGTTGACCACACGGTCGACCGGCCGAACGAAGTGACCTTGTGCACTGTTTGACACGGAAAAGGGGGCGCGGTGTAAAATTTCCTTGAATCAGGTGAAAAATTACAGCCGGCTTGATCTTCCGGTTACAAGGGAGGGAGAATATTGAATCTTGAATTCTCCCTTTGTTTAGTGCTGGGTTCTTCGGGTGGCGGTGGAGAGTGAATCTTGTTCTCCGTTGACCAGATGACCGTTCTGGACCGTCGAGGGATCTTCTCCTTGGCAGGTAGAGGGAGTAACTCAGCTCCGTCTACCAAAACTCTAGAAGAGGAGGTAGGCAAAGAGCGGCTAGTACTCAGTAAGCTCGCTGAAGAGTCTTCTCTCTCTCTTGATAATAATCTCTCCAAGTCTTCTCAAAAAATCCTCTCTTTTCTTCTCTCTGTCGTTCCTCCGTTGTCCTCCCCTTCAATAGTGACGGGACTATTTATAGGGTTTTTAGGGGGTGATCGTGCCCCCTAAAAGTGCTCCACGATGAGGGCCAACTTCCCCGCTACATGTGCGGTGACTGGCCCCTTATTTCGGGTAGTTGCAACCGAGACGCGGGGTCGAGCCGACGCGCCTTGGTGCTGAGACGCGGGCTTCGGGCCGACGCGCCTTGTTGCTGAGACGCGGGCTTCGGGCCGACGCGCCTTGTTGCTGAGACGCGGGCTTCGGGCCGACGCGCCTTGTTGCTGAGACGCGGGCGTCGAGCCAACGCGCCTTGATGCCGAGACGCGTGCTTCGGGCCGACGCGCCTTGATCTAGAATCTCTGTGTTTTGATGGCTTGTCTTTGTGATTTTTAGACAGCCTACAGAACCCCCTCCAAAGTTTTCGACATTCCGCAGTTAACTGGGACGGATTTCGAAATACTTTGGACTCTAGCTGAGTTTGCCCTCATGACTAGACTGTTGATGCTTCGGGTTTGATCTTATCTGGATTTGGTCTTCGTGAGTGTACTGTTGAACTCTTTGAAGCCCCCAGAGTTGATCATGTTGAGTGTCTAGATGCACAGTCTAAACCTCCCCGATTGCTTTTAGTCTGTCATTGGCGCGCTTTAAGCCAGGAGTGGTTGGTCGCCTGCTTGCGTCAGTGTACTGTTGAACTGATTTTGCAGGAGCAGGAAGCCAAACGCAGGTTCTTTTTCAGAAAGCAGAGATGGTACTGCTGAAAAGGCGCGATTTCTGTAACGTGCGTCCTTTGGTAATGTAGACGCGACTGATCACAAGGCAGACGCGATATTTGGCCAGACTGGAAGGACGCGAATTCCTTATAGAGACGCGACTTTCCGAATGCATTCGTGGAGAGGCTGACGTGGCATGTCCATTGCGGAGGTGCGTTCTTTGGGCGCGAATTCTGTGCCATGTCATGATTACGCCGCCAGCTGGCCTAGGGAACTGGCGAAATTTCACCTTTTGGCGCGCGGATTTCCTGGTTCATTAAATGAACTGCTCCACGTGTCGACTGCTGACTCGTGGCGGGGTTGCGACGCATGATCTTCTCCGTTCAGAAACGATTTTGTTACACGCGTCAAGCGGCGACTCGCTGCAGCGTTTACTGGGCCACACGCCGCGTATCTTCGCGAATCCCTGTGCCTATAAAAGGCAACAGTTGGAGAGATTTGTCTTCTTCTCCGAACGCGCTTACTCAGAGATTTAAGAGAGTTCTTCTTCTCCATTACTGTTCATCTTCTTCATTGACCTCTGATCACCAATGGCACCCAAGGCCAAGCCGACCGCGTCGTCCTCCAAGGCGACCATTGCCGAGGCCCAAGGGGGCGCTTCCTCCGTGCAGGATGTTTTCCGAGGTAAAGATGCCATTTTGGCTAAGCTTCACCGTTACTAGAAGTTTTTAGGGAACCCTAAAAACTCTTAACACAGAATATGAACCGGTTTGATCCTCAGACGCGGTCTTTGAGTTGATAACCGAGGCGCGGGTTTGATGACCTAACGCCAGTGAACTCTGCACTTCGGGTCCTTCACTTGGAGATTTCCTAACTGTGAAGGATCTGGACGCGGTCTTGGTTTGCAGAACGCGGATTTGATCCTTGCGTTCTGTGTCACTTGACGCGGATTTGCAGGTCTGGATGCGGGTTTTGATAACTTCTGCGTCCAGTATCTTTTCTGTGTTTGAACGCAGATTCGCAGGTCTGGACGCGAATTTTGATAATTCCTGCGTCCAGTTTCTCTTCTGCGTTTGGACGCAGATTCGCAGGTCTGGACGCGAATTTTGATAATTCCTGCGTCCAGTTTCTCTTCTGCGTTTGGACGCAGATTCGCAGGTCTGGACGCGAATTTTGATAATTCCTGCGTCCAGTTTCTCTTCTGCGTTTGGGTCATGAACACTTAGCATTTTTCCTTGCTTTTAATGAAGTATCTGACTAAGTGTCTTTTTCTTTTGCAGTGCGACATATTCCTGGCTCGCTCGCCAAGGTACGCCACTTTGGTCATGTAGGAGGCGCCGACCGGGGCTTGACCTTCGTGCAAAGAATGAGTGTCCCAGTGACTGCTGACCAGTCGCCAGATCGTAGGGAGAGGCTCTCCAATGTTGACAGGAGAACCTTCCGGGCGCTTATGACCGATGCCGCATTCAAAACGGATGATGGTGTCAGGCTGGAGAAGCCTGCCTTCTTCTTTGGGGATCACGTCCATGACGACGGCCGTCGCGTGTCTGAAGGAACTTACAAATGGCTCCGTCAGATAAAGGGCGGAAGATTCTTTCTTCCGGATATGGAGAGGATGTTCCCGTTGTCCTACTTCCAACACATGTCCATCCCTTGGAAGATGGAATGGGACATTTCCCAATATGTCCCCGAAATCACCCTTGGTGACTTTGGCTTCCAGAAGGTAAACCGCTATGATAGTCATGACAGGTCAGCCATCGGCCTGTTCCCCGCGTCGCGCAAGTCCGATGTTCCGGTCGGGGAGATACCACAGCTTGCCGCTACCTTCCTTAACTCATTTATGGAAGCGGAGGGTGACTATCCTACCGAGTTTCGTGCGCATGGGTGGATCCATTCTACGGGGAATATTTGGTGGGGCAGAATGGTGGGTTTCGTCCTTATCGAACCCAAGGAGCTGCTAGAGCGTGTGGGATTGTACCCAGCAATCAGGGCCGTGCAGTGGGGTATCCCACCAAGCTCTCATAATTTCTTCGGAGTCCTGGAGCGATATAACTCTCTGACGGGGACATTCTTCACCCCGGTTGGAGAGATGGGCCTGGCACTGCACGAGCTACATGAGGTCTCGGGGCTGGCGTCAGGGGACATTCCTTATGAGGAATATGTCCCTACCACTAAGGAGCTCCACTTTTTGGAAAAAGAGTTTCCCGCAATACATGAGACCTACTGGGAGGTGATGTGCCACTTCCACATCTGCGGTCAGATAACTGCCTGGAGGTCAGGAGGAGTCAAGCAGTTGTCTTGGGCTTGTTATCTGTTCAACAATGTCCACAAGAAAGACCTCCCGATAATCCGACTGGGTCCCAGCTCCGATAGGGAAATTGAAGACAGGATCGACCAGGCTCCGAACAGCTTCTACACCACGGAGTCGAATGAAGACGGTTTTGACCCTGACTTAGTTTTTGAGAGCTTTCACCATCAAGCCCGGACCCCTATCTCCGATCGGGCACTGTTGGCGGGCTTTCTGATGCTGTGGCTGAAGCGCTGTGTGGTGCCCACGCTGCCGCATGAAGTCATTGTTGCCGACGTGGTATACCCGGCGGTGCTCCTGGCTCATGGCAGCCCCATATCCCTTCTTCCGGCCGTAGCGGCTGGCATTCAGAGCGGGCTACGGGCGTTAACCAAAAGTTTCTGCGAACCCCCGAAAACTGTTGATTCCCATGGAAAGCCATATGTTGACCCAGAGGGGAACCCAATGGTGAGGCGTCCCAACCCTCGGATCGAGATGCCTTACACGTACCTCATGGCTTGGTATGTGATGCACTGCCCTTCCTTGATGACGGCGGCGCGTGGGGGTGTGGGTCATGTCCCATTTGTGCAGCGGCTGGAACGTTCGGAATGGTGTGACGCCTACATCTATTATGTTCGGAAGCGTCTATCAATCGCCACGAATTACCAGCTCAATCGCTGCTCTCCAGAGATTCCTGGTGTAGCTCTCGGGGAGCTGTCTGCTGATGTTGCTGGCCGGGATGGCTTCTCGCAACTGTCTGCGGGACTCTTCTGGTGGTTGATCAACATCCGGCCAGGATATGTGCTGTTCCGGCAAGGGACTTCATGCACTATTGAGCCGTATATGCCGAGTCGCTTCGCCCGACAGTTCGGCTACGATCAACTCTACGTCGGTAATCCCAATACTCAACTTGCCTTCGAAGGCAATCTGTTTGAAGGTGCTCGGGCCTGGTACTACAGTGTGGCCGGAGGGACGGGAGCAACATTCCGTCTACCTATCGAGGGGCCCAAGTGCCGTACGAGCTTCAGTTTCTGCACTTGGTACTCCCAAGCCATCCAGACACCAGATTTTGTTCCGGAGCTCTCATGCATTGAGAGCATCAATGCAGATCTCGAGGCGAGGTCGGAGGCTGGTAAACAGACAAAACTCATCAACCAGTACCTGAAGGCTCAGAAGGAGGTTGGGAGACGATCGAGAAGGGAGCCCCCAGTAGTAAGGGCGGAGCCGCGACCGGCAAGGGCAGAGCCACGAGCGACAAGGGCGGAGCCACCAGCCACGAGGGAGGAGCCGCGGGCAAGGAGGTCTAAGCAGTTGGCGAGCAAGCGTCATCGACGCTCTGCTTCTATTGCTGAGCCTGTCCCAAAGAAGGTTCGGAGGGACTTAACAGCTGAAGTCTCTCAAGCCGGAGACATCTCTGCTGGAGTTGAGGCTCCTCTTGAAGACGTCCCTGTTAGAGTTGAGGAACCGCCAGAAGATGAAGATTTCCCAAGCTTGGTCCGTGCTCCTAGGTCGCACAGCAAGACCGTGGAGGAAGGGGAGCTTGTTGACGAGTCTACCGCCGCCGAAGAGGACGAGTCACTGGAGGTCGACATAATGACTGGAGGGGATGTTGAGATTGCAGGCATCTCAGTTCAACCCGAGCCTTCTTCTGCTCATGATGGGAGAAACGAGGCACAGCAGCCGGGGTCTCCTAGCGTCTTCATTTCTAGTCCTAGGGCAGTTGACCCTAGTCCTACCACTGGGGTGATTGGAGGCAAGACTCCTATTGCGGAGCTTCCTCACGTTGAGCTGTCGTCTTCTTCGTCATCGGGGGAAAGCGCCTTTGAAGACGAGGTCGACTATGGCGATGAACCCGCTCTTCCTGATCAGAGCAAATTCTTCCACATCTCGGAGGAGGAGCAATATGAGGGTGAGCCATCGACTGTATCACCGCTAGCGATTATCCCTGCTGAAGGTATTCTTTCCATCTTCCGTCCTAATTTCTCTTTGCATATTGAAGAGGATGTTCTAACATTCTTCTTTTATGCTGCAGGGCCAGCCGGAGATGCTGAGGCTACAACCTCCTCGCATATTGAGGAGATGGTGATAGAGTTGACCCGGCCCAAGGGGATTGAGGTCTCGGCTGCTGAGGTACCCTCAAAGGGGGCAGCTGTCGAAACTGGGGAGCCTTCCACTCTGCCAGAAGAGGAAGCAACCACTGAGGCTGAGGAGGCTCTCACTCTGCCGGGCGAGGAGGTTACTGCTGAAGCCAGGGAGAATTCTACCCCGCAGGATTCGACACCTCTGGACCTCCAACTTGGTAAGGTAGCTCTGACGTTTTAAATGTTTCGCTTTTCCATCATTGTGGCTGACGCTGCGATAACTTGCAGAGAGGACTGAGGGGGCTCAGGTGGAGAGTCCGATGGTTGGTACCCTTCCAGAAGGTCATACAGCTCAAGTCTCGGTGGAGGTTTCTGAGGAGGTCGTGCTTATCACTCCCTCATTGGTCGTGGAGGCTCCTGCAGAGGTAGTACCTCCAGAAGTGTCAGCGGCCAGTCCAGCTCTTGCCGTATCGACGGCCAGCACGGCTCTGGTGCGAGAGGATTCGCCATATATCCCTTATCCTGTGACAGAAAAGGGGTCGGGAAGCTTCCTATGTGGTGAAGACATGGGGGAACTGGCACGTCAGATGGTGCAACAATTCTTCGCTTCGATGGGATCATGTATTGATCTCATCTTGCGTGGGAGCAGCTCCTTCAAATTTGCCCAGAAGCTTCTCGAAAACATGGCCGTGAACATCGAATTAACGGGAGGCCCCTCTCTTGCCGAGGCATGTCTGCGGGTGGTGAAGCAACTAGGAGATGACCTGCACGAGCTGGAGTCTTTGGAAAATGCTGGCTCCTTTGATAAGGCCCAGGCCACCCTGACTAGGCTCCTAGCTGCTCAAGAACAAGAGCGACAGGAGGCGGAGGCACAGATTGCTGCAGAGGCCCGCAGCCTCGAATATTCCCAGGCTGAATGTCAAAGACTAACTGCCAATTCAAGGGAATCCGAGCTTTCCGTGCAGAGCACGGAGCAAGTCATCATCAGGGCTCGGGACACCATTGCCAAGGCAGAAGCTGTGCTTGCGCTCAATGAGGAGAAGCTTGTTACCCTCAAGAAGGAGCTAGAGGAGCAACGGGCTGCTAAGGCGCGAGCTGAAGAGAGTCTGTCTTTACATTCTTCCAGGGTAGAGTCTCTGCGAACGCAGCTGGCCGCAAGAAATTTCTTATCCGAAGCGGAGCTGCGGAGCCAGGCCATTATGGAAGCTGAGAAGGCACGTCAGCACGAAATGCATCGTCTCAGGGAGCAAATCCGTTCCCTGGCAAACCAGGACGTTTAGCCTTCTTTTCTTTTTCCCCCTTTTTGTAAGGAAGAGAACACTCTGTTCAGAGTGTTTGCATCCACTTTTACTGTTTATAATAAAAGTTTGAAAAAATTTTGCTTCATCTTCTTTGCTCAGCTGTAGATGCTGAACTTAGATCAGATTAAGTTCTTTCAATGAGACGCGGCGTCGGCTCTAAGTCTTCTTGATGAGACGCAGCATAGACGCAGCATAGAGTGAAAACGCGGCCTCCAGTCGCAGCGTCAATCACAGGGTGAGACGCGGTTTTCAGTTCATGAGAACTTAAGCAGGACTAAGTCCTTTTGATAAGACGCAGCATCAATCCATAGGGAGACGCGGCCATCATTGATTCATGAGACGCGGCATCCATTCGTAGGGAGACGCGGCTCTGAATGACGCGGATCTGCTTCTGCGAAGAAGGACGCGGATCAGGCAGACGCGGGAGACGCAGCCTTGTGCATTTTCTCTTAATCCCAAAAAAAAAAAAAATGGACTAAGTGTCTTCTGAGGGGACGCGATGTTGGCTCGCGCGGGCATCTTTCCGGGACGCGGATGGGCGGACTGTTGGATATAGTTCTTCAATCCGCGTCTGGGCGTAACCTCCCAGGCGTTACATACAGCCTGTCAAAGATTTGGTGTGATCTTTGAACGTCAAATCTCTGAGGAATGCGGATTTTCCGCTTTGTTTCCCGAAGCAGTTGTCCACGCGTCGACTGCTGATTGAGCTTGAGCATTAATTCTCTTAAATGAGAAACCAATGCGGGCGGTTGGAGATCAGCGCCAGCGGCGGTTCTCGAAGCGGCGCTACACGCGTCCATCCCTTATTGGATCTTGGCAGTCGTGCAGTTATTAAGGCTGGTGGTTCAGATTACGAGATCATTAACCGCCATTATCAGGGGCTGCCTATAAATAGAGCGCCCCTTCTCCCTTCAATCCTGCCTTTGGACTGCTTTGTTTTTGAAAGAGAGAGCGCTCTGAGAACCTTCATCTTCGTCAGAGAATTGTCTCCATGGATGAGGATGGCTCTGAAGATGACCCAGGGCTTTTAAGCTCCTGTTTGGTCTCTTCAGGAGGAAACATATCTTTGCCCTGTGACCGCGTTTGCGTTCCGGTGGAGAGAGTACAACTCGCGGGTATGCCGTCCATCTCGCCATGATATTTTAAATCTACCATGGCTTGTACCTTGACATCATCATCTGGACCCCCCTCATGAAGTCTGCATCGGTGCATTCCTTCTGGATTTTGTACCATGGACTTGAACTTCTCTGGACGCGAGTGCAGGGATCTTCGGCACTTGGCGCTGGCTTTGTTCACTCAGTTTGCGTTTCAAAGCCATTGTCTTGAACGGATTCCAAAGAAAAGTTTCAGACCCGCACCTTGCAACTCCTGTTCATGGAGATGGCAATTTTCGGCGTCTGTGCCTTTTCCTGCGTCTGTGCTCTGCTGACGCAACAGTTTGGCTTGCTGCGCGAGTTATTCCCGCGTCTAGCTGACTGCGTGGATCGTTCCTGCGTTTAGCTGACTGCGTGGATCATTCCCGCGTCTAGCTGACTGCGTGGATCATTCCCGCGTCTGCATTTGCTGACTTAGTTTTTTTCTCTGTTTACACTAAGTTGCATATTGTTCTAATTCTCTCTTTTTGTTTCTTGCAGGTTTGCTGGGCCCCTGGAAGAATACTTCGGTCGGCGAGCTCGTTCAACGTTCACCTATGAGAGAATATATTATGGTCCTCGTCACCTATAAGAGAGTATATTACATCTCTGACGAGGACCCATCCCTCGCCAAGGTCTCTTCAGATCTCCTGCGCCACTCCTGCCTGATCACAAGAGACGGATAGACCGAGGATGGCGGCGAGGGTGGTCTGGCGGTTGCGGTGGCGGAAAGATCCTCTTCCTCTCCCTACTCCAGAAGTGACATCGAGGACATTCCGTTGGATGGCCTGCTGGGGAAAGGGATGGTGATGAATGCAGGACTTTCTGCTGCCGCTGGACCTAGTGGAGGGTAGCATCCTTTGTGATGACTCCTAACCTTCCTCTCTCACCCCAGAAGTGACATCAAGGACAGTCTATGTCCGTTGGATGGCCTGCTAGGGAAAGAGATGCGCCTGAACGAAGGGTTGCAGGACCTTCTGTTGCCACCGGACCTCAAGAACACCATTGCTCTTAGCTTAATCAGCTAGGGCGCTTTCGACTTTTGCGTCATCGCCGCGATGCAATCGGTTCCAATTGTAGTTTTAAGGAGTGAGTACGGCCTCCGAGAGAGAGAGGGACTTCTTTGTACTCCTTAATTGTAACACTCATCTTATTGTATAAGAGAGCGTTTTGTATCACTTTCATATGCTTGAATATCAATAAAAGTGACACTTTTCTTTTGCCTCCTTCATTGTCTTAACCTTTTGTCTTCAGCTAGACACGTAGAAGCAAGGAATCTTTTGACCTTATCAAAATTATAGTGGTAATCTTAATAAGTCAAGATTTGTAAGGAAAGATCCTATTTCAGAAGTTTTCATGATACTGTCAGAGGTGTGATATTAACTTGACAGGGATGGGATGATTTTTTTGGTGGACCTGTCACTTTGTAAAAGAAAGTGACAAGTGAAGTTCGTACCCCCAGGGAAGATGAACCTTTATCAAGGATTTGGGATCATCTTGATTTAAGATCAGCTGGGGAATTTGATAAAACATTGTCAGCGGTGTAATGTTAACCTAACAATGCCTTTAGGTGGACCTGTTATTCTGTTGAAGAGAATAACAAGTGAAACTAGACCCGCGAGGAATCTAGTAAAGCTTTTACCGTTAGAGGTGTGATATTAACTTAACGGGTTGGAGATAGTCTTGTCAGAAGTGTGGTGTTAACTCGACAAGGATGTGAGTCAGAGGTGTGATATTAACTTAACTCAGAATGTCACTGTCATAGGTGTAATGTTTAACTTAACAGTGAGGTAATGCTAGAGGTGTGATGTTGAACTTAGCATTGGTCATCTCGACTTTGACAAAGAAGTCGAGGAAGGGTCATGGCCATAGGTGTATTGTTGAACTTAGCGATGACTCGGATGCTAGAAGTGTAATGTTAACTTGGCATCGTCCATTTCAGCTTCGATACGAAAGTCTGAAGAAAGGTGACTATCAGAAGTGTGATATTAACTTGACAGGCACTCGATGTACTGCTTAGAGGTGTAATGTTAACTTAAACAGTAGTTTGTCAGAAGTGTAATGTTAACTTGACAAGAATTGGCTCGTGATAAGAGCAATTTGAGGACCTGTCATTCTATTGATGAGAATTGACAAGTGGAATTTGAAATGCCAGAGGTATAGTGTTAACTTGGCAAATTTGAGAGTTTGTTACTCTGTGCAGAGTTAACAAGCAAAGTTTATACTCGACAGAGAGTATTCATTACCAGAGGTATAGTGTTAACGTAGTAATGATTGCATTTTGTGGTCCTACCATTCTATGGATGAGAATTGGTAAGGGGTTTTGGAGGAAAGAGTGGACTCAAGTCCACTTAGGATTTTTAGCAAATCCTCAGCTATCAACGGGTTTGAGATGCCTTTACCAACTACCGTTTGAGTTGGGCTAGCCATGCTATTCCCCTCAGCATGATGAGTTGTCGAAGACTGATGTTGGGCTTAAAAGCCAACATTTTCCTCTATCCTTAGCCGTCGGAGGCGTCGGATGTTTCTGATCAAAGGTGTGTTTTTAACTTGATCAGTGGAAGAATACTGTCTAGGGATAGTACTTCTTCAAGAATTTGCCATTGATTGGCATCATGAGTGTATCGCCATTCGAGGTTATGAGGCGATATGATCCATTTGAGTAGACTGACTCTACTACAAATGGTCCTTCCCATTTGGGTTGGAATTTTCCTTTCGTCTTATGCGTCATCACCATGGGTCTTCTGACGGCTAAGACAAGATCACCTTTCTTGAAAGTTCGAACTTTAACTTTCTTGTTGAAGGCTCTGGTGATTCGAGCTTGGTATAGCTCAATTTGCTGTTGGGCCTGCAGACGCTTGTCATCTAAGGCCTCCAATTCCTGGAGTCGCTGTCGATGCTTCTCCTCTGTTGTCATCTCCGCTGTCAGGGCGACGCGTAGAGATGGAATTTGGATTTCGAGTGGAAGCACGGCTTCACATCCGTACACCAAGGAAAATGGCGTGGCCTTTGTCGGGGTTCGCACTGTTGTGCGATAGGCCCATAAGCATTCGCCTAGCTTGTCGTCCCAGTCGCGTTGACTTTTCGAGACGAACTTTTTGAGAAGCTTGCCAATGGTCTTGTTGAAAGCTTCTGCGAGGCCATTGGCGGCAGGGTAGTATGCCGTTGAAGACACACTCTGGATTCTGAACTTAGCGCAGAATCTCTGGAACGCCTGGCTGATGAACTGGGGTCCATTGTCATGGACAATTCGCCGAGGTACACCGAAATGGTAAATAACGTGATGTTTCACGAACTTGATCACGTTCGACGACTTGACCTCCTTCAAAGGAATGGCTTCGGCCCATTTAGAGAAGTAATCGGTTATTGCCAGAATGAACCGATGTCCTTTTGATGATGGCGGGCTGATAGGACCAACCACGTCCATCCCCCACATTTCGAATGGCCAGGTAGAGGCCGTAGAGTGGAGGTAGCCTGGTGCTTGATGGATGAAGTCGCCGTGCACTTGGCAGGCGTAACATCTTTTGGCATAGGTAATGGCGTCGGTAATCATCTTGGGCCAGTAGTAACCCAATCTTTGGAGTCGATGTGCCAGTTTTGGGCCAGGTTGATGGGCTCCACACATACCGTCATGGGCCTCTTTCAATACCTCTTGTGCTTCGTTTGGTGAGAGGCATCGAAGTAAGATCCCGTCATGCGATCGACGATATAATGTTCGCGTAATCGCATTATAGTAGAATTTGGGGGCTTTCCTTCGAATGGCAGCCGCTTCCTTGGTGTCTTTAGGCAGGATGCCGTACAAGACATAGTCGATGTAGGGGAATCGCCAGTCTTTAAGCTCTGGACCGGCCGACAATTCCAGCACTTCTTTGCCTTGACAATCTCCCTTTGACTCATGATAGTCCTTGAGAGTATTTTTCGGGCAATACAGGTCGTGGCTGTAGACGAATATCTTCTCCATTGCTCCAGTTGGAAGAGCTAAGGAGGCTGCCAGGGATGCGAGTGCATCGGCGTGCGCATTTTGCCTGCGCGGTACATGGTCGATGTAGAAGTTAGCAAACCCCTCGGCCATGCGGATAGTTGCGTTGTAATAGGGTACTAAGTCTTCATGTCTAACTTCGTACTCCCCGCGAACTTAGCTGACGATGAGTTTAGAATCACCGTATGCCTCGAGATTTTTAACGCCAATCTCATCGGCGAATTGCATTCCAATCAAAAGAGCGTTGTATTCCGCCACATTGTTAGAGCAGGGCTCGGTCAGTGAGACAGCTCGGGGTATCACATAATTTTGTGGGGAGACGAGTACCACTCCTACCCCCGCTACTATGTGTCCCTTGGGGCTTGTCCTTGATGCACCGTCGAAGAAAAGTTGCCATACTTGACTTTCGAACGATGTCTGAGTCAGGTGGACTTCGGCAACTTCATCTGGGAGATCCTCGTAGAGTTTGACTGCCCTCGGATCTGGGTGTTCAGCTAGGAAGTCTGCCACCGCTTGTCCCTTAATGGCTTTCTGTGGTAGAAAGTGCATATCATACTGGGATGGCAACATGGCCCATTTTGCCAGCCGGCCATTTAGTGAAGAAGGCTTTGTCATAAGTAACCTCAGGGGGTTAATTTTTGATATGACATTTATAGTCTGGCCTACCAGATAGTGTCGCATTTTCTGGATAGCGAACACCAGTGCCAAACATTCCTTCTCGATCGGGTTGTACCGATGTTCGGCTCCGATCATTGTTCTACTTAAATAGTAGATTGCCTGTTCACGTCCCTGCTCGTCATTCTGGGCTAGTAAAGCTCCCGGTGGTTGGGTGAGGTATCGCTTGATTTCCTCCAACGCTTGTTGGCAAGCGTCATCCCAAATGAATGAGACACCCTTTTTCATCAGCTTAGCGAAGGGTTGGCATCTTCCGGAAAGGTTTGAGATGAACCTGCGGATGTACGCCAATCGTCCTTGTAATCCCCTGAGCTCCTTGAGACTTTTCGGGGGTTGCATCTCCTGGATAGCGCGGATCTTTTCTGGGTCCAAATGGATTCCTGTGGAAGTTACAACAAATCCTAGGAATTTGCCACTGGCCACCCCCAGGAAGGACTTTGTGGGGTTCATTTTCAATTGATGAGCCCGCATGATGTCGAAGACCACCTTCAGGTCCGCTACGTGATCACCTTTAGTGCGGCTTTTTACCGCGATGTCGTCAATATAGCATTCCACCGTTTTGCGTATTTGCTGATGGAAAATGGCGTTCATGGCCCTTTGATATGTTGCCCCTGCATTTTTCAGTCCGAAGGGCATGACGGTGTAGCAATACACTCCTAGAGGAGTCCTGAAGGAGGTGTGCTTTTCGTCATCAGGATACATTTTAATTTGATTGTATCCTGAGAATCCGTCCATGAAGGACATTCGTTCGAATCCACAAGTATTGTCAATCATGACATCTGTGATTGGCAATGGGAATTCGTCTTTGGGGCAGGCCTCGTTCAGGTCACGGAAATCGATGCAGATCCGGATCTTCCCGTTCTTCTTGGAGACGGGGACGATGTTGGCTACCCAGTCGGGATGCTGTTCTTCCCTGATGAAGCCAGAATCAATAAGTTTTCTGACTTCTGATTGAATTGCCTCCATTATTTCTGGGCGAAACCGTCGCTGCTGTTGTTTGACAGGCTTCACGTCCGGATTGATGTTGAGGCGGTGCATGGCCACTTGAGGATCAAGTCCTGGCATGTCCTCATAATTCCAGGCGAAGACGTCTATATATTCTTGTACAAGAAATATTAGATCCTCCTTCTCTGAAGGTGACAGGCCGTCACTTATGAAGATGGGCTTGGGGTTGGCCTCATCTCCTAGGTTGATCTGAACAACCTTGTCTTCTGTGGGTGGCTCACGCTGTTCAAAGCGGATGTCCCAAAGAGCGTTTAAATGTTTGATCCAAGGATCTGTATCAGCTTGGATCATTTCTTCATTTTCATCTTCCAGGTGGCTTGTCGAAACCATGTTTACTGAAAGTTCCTTGAAGATGTTGCCGACACTGACATCTGACTCCCAAGATGATGTGTCTGAAGAGAGGTCGTTGCTCGATGATTCTTGAGAACCAGAGGCCGATGGGATTGGAGTCGATACATAGCCCAACCCCCTGCGCGTCCGATGATAATAATCAGGGGCTTTCCCTTTCGGCACAAATGATCGAAGCAGGGTTCTCCTTCCTTTGTCAAAGTTCAACCCGGGTTTGTTGATTAGATCATACCCCATGCACTTCATCATTTTGAGCGCTTTTGGTTCATAATGACTGAGCTGAGGGGATTCCTCTTCGCTTTCCGATTCTTCGCGGGGCATTGGCTCAGATGAGATTCGCCCAAAGAGAATTGGTTTTTGGCCTTTTCGTCTTGTCGGAACTATGAATATAGATTCCTGCGCATTGCCATTATCCTGGTATGTCCCGAAGGATGATTTTACTGGTACATGCAATGATGTCAAAGCATCCATTGCCGACCAGATGTCATCGTCTACGTCGGTAGTAGTATCCGACGGTATTGAATCGGATGCACACGCAGAAAAATACTCAAAATCTAAATTCTCATTAATATACCAACCGCCCGCATCGTCGGTGGTATTATCAACATCGAGCTTATTAGTGCTCTTTACAAGTGTTCTAACTCCCACAGGCACTTTTCTTGCTCGGGCTCAGCCTCATTACCAGAGTCTGGCGCCTCCGGTTGCGGAGTTTCATCCACCGGATCCTGATATAAGAGGGAATCCGTGAAATAATTCTCGACCCCCTTGAACGGATACCTTTCGGCAACCAACTTTTGCACCTTTCCACTCGCGTCAATGTATTTCATGACTTGGTGAAGAGTGGAGGGAACGATGGAGTTGCAGTGGATCCATGGTCGTCCCAGCAGCAGATTGTAGGAAGTGTCGGCATCGATGACGTAGCACGTCACCTCCGACTTGAGGCTCCCAATCTGGCACTTGAGCTTGATTTTTCCCATCGGACGGGTACCGTTGGCATTGAACCCGTAGATGGTCGTCTGTGTAGGGCTCAGACGGTGGGTAGGGACGCCGAGGTGTTGCATGACTCGGCGGGGCATGATACTCAGTGCGGACCCTGGATCTACCTGAATGCGGTTCACCTCAGATGATCCGATGTAACCTGTGAAGTACAGGGGGCGATCATGCTTCCCTTTGACCTGCATATCATCTGCCGTGAATGTGATGCAGGGGGTATTCTGGGAGGTGTGGAGGCAATCCTCTACATCTTCCTCCTTCGGCACCTGGGTCATGAAGGCCTCAGCATTTCCAAGAGCTTCTCGTAGAGCTTCCCTGGTCGACTTTGATAGTCTTAGAAGCTCATACAAGGTAATGCGTGCCGGAATGTTGGCCAGCTGAGCCAGGACATCAAAGCGGTAAGGTGCCGAAGACCCTTCCGCGACGCCTCTTTGAAGGGCTCGAGAGAATTGAGTCTCCTTCTGCTTCTCCACAGGTGGCTTCGTGGAGGGCTTAGTTGGCTCTGCAGCCAGTTGTGGAGGGTTTGCCGCCACTTCGCCGTATTGCTTCAAGTAGGGCTGTCCTGAACGAGTCCCCGTCATTGGTTGGTTGGGCTCTGCGGCCAAGACTATTGTTTCCTCTTCTGAATCAGTCAGTGAGGGAACATCATCCTCTGCTTCTCGGGAGGAGGCACATACCACATGGCAGGACGAAGCTTTTGCCTTGCCTTTGGACTTCCTGTTGGTTACAGTAGTCCACTGCTGTTCATCGACGAGGTCAGGGTGGACCCACATGGTTTCCCCCTGAGGTGTAGGGACGGCTACCAAGCCCTTCTCCTGTTGCTGGTGAGGGTCTGTGTTGACCACTCTTAATTCTCCCCTTGGAATAGGAGTTACCCCCGCAGGCGCTGGAGGTTGTCTCCCGAACTGGAGAACCGACGTCACATTAGCCGTCACCTTCTTCTGCTCTGGTCGGAGTTTTAACACCTCCGCGTCAATCAGAGCCTGAAGAATGTCCTTGAAGACGTAGCAGCTTTTGGTAGGATGTCCCAACATCCTGTGGTACATGCAGTAGTTGGGATTGTCGGTCTTGCCGACTTCCTCCGGGCGCCTAATTTCAGGGAGCTTCAGTCGATTGCTCTTGTTGAGTAGCTTGAAGAGCGAATCGACATGTTCCTCCTTGAAGGAATACTGTTTGTTGGGGCGTGGCTGGTTTGAAGAGCCACTTGCCCTGCCTGTTTGAGGTTTGGTGGGAGATTTGGTCTCCGTCGCCAAATTATCCTTCCGCTTCGTCTGGAGGGAGGTGTCAGGTGCCGGTGCACGCCTTGTCGACTTTTCCGGCCGCAGCTTGCCTTCCTCTGCCTTGACACGGGCGACAATCTCCTCAGCCTGTTCACCTTGTTGGACTAACTGCTTCCAGGTGCGGCTTTCAGCAACTCCTATTTGAGCAAGGAGTGAGGTTTGGAGATTGTGGCGGCATGTTTCCACCAGGGTGGCCTGGGTCATACCGCTTGGACACCGGAGTGCCACGTTCCGAAATCTCTCCACGAAAGATTTGACGGACTCTCCCTTTCGCTGTCTTGTAGCTAACAGGGTGGGCATTGTGACTTCCGAATCATCTTCGAAGAAGCGGGTTAAGAACAGCTTCTCCAAGTCCCCCCCAGTTCTTGATAGAACCTTCTGGGAGTTTCATGAACCACTCAAAGGCCAACCCTTTCAGGGTGCCGATGAACAGTCGCGCCAGGATGGCGTCATTATCTACTACATTTCTGGTTTGGGATTTGAAGTAGTAGATGTGCTGATTAGGGGACCCCTTCCCATCGAAGGCTTGGAGGGTTGGAGCCTTGAACTTAGGAGGGTACGGGACTAGATCCCACTCAGCTGGATAGGGCCGGACCACTCCCGCTTCTTGGAGGTCTTTGCGATTGGCAAGGGCCTCGAGGCGTCGCTCCAGTTGACCCATTCTTTTAGCATGAGCCTTTTCCGGGTCCGGTCGCTTCTTGCCTGCGACGAGGGCTTAGACACATCCGAGGTAGACCGTCGTGTCTCGTCGGAAGGTTCGGAGGGTGGGCTTCCTCCCTTTCTCCCTTTCCCCTTCGGCCGTCTATGAGGAGATCTCGCTCTTTCTTCAAGCAATTTCTCAAGCATATGCTTGAGGGAGTCAATGGATCTCTGTTGAGAGGCGATTATATCCATCTGGTGCCTCTGCGTCTGTTCTAAACGCCTGGCCGTTTCCTCAGGAGTGTCTGCCATGTAGGCGGAGGCTTCCTTCTCGACGGAAGAGTTTGAAGCCTGCGACTCCACAATAGCGGAGTGAGAATCACCCATTCTAATGCCGCGGGCTAGGGCATTATAGTCAATTGGGGGAATGGCCCCCGTCTGGGTACGAGTGTGTCGATACACCCCTTCCGGTTCAGAGTCAGACTCGGAGTCATCTGAGCCGACTGCAATTTGTTTTCCCTTGCTCCTGCTTGTCATATTTGCAGTGAGCTCGGGGTACTCAACGTCAGAGAAGGTTCTCCTTCTGTGGGAGCGTCTTCTTTTGGCTGACGGAGGAATCAGGGTCAGCTGCCTGACCAAAGACTGCTGGTGTATGCCTGATTCGCAACGGCACTCCGCGAGCATGGAGATAAGCCGTTGGCAGCAGCATGATGAAGTGGCTTGATTGGCACTTCTTTTTCTTGTCAGATAATCCCTCAAATCCATGGAAGAGGGATCGAAGAGACTAGCCTCACAACGTCGAAGACGGGAGACAGTCATGTGCTGTTCAGCCTGGACGCAGACTTCAGGGACGCGGCTCTCGCGACGCGGCTGTATGACGCGCGCGCGAGTCTCGCGTTGCTGCCTGGTGCGTTGAGAGAAAGTGGGCTGCCGGGCCCCACGCCTAGGGGCGCGTACTTCTTGCGTCTGACGAGACGCAGAAGCTTCGCTTTGGCGTTTGGTAAGTTGGTCCCCAGAGGACTCAACTTGAGGAGTAGCGCGCTTGGGTCGCCAAACGCGGATCTCACGCACTGGACGAGGTGCGGGCAAGGCATCAGATTGTATGCCGCGTTCACCCCCAGTCAGACAACCAACGGTTTCGACTTGGAGTTGACGCGCGCGTCTCCTCTATCGACGCTCAGCATTCCGGTTGCGCCGTGGAGGAGGGGAGAAACCAACAACTTCCTGGTTTACAGAACCAAGAGTGTTCACCACGCGGGTCTCCTGAGAGACGTTGACGCGGGTATTCTGCGCGACGCGGTTGATCGCAGCAGCAGTGGTGCCTGGGACCACGCGGGCCTTCTGGGAGGCGCTGGCGTGTGTGTTCTGTGCGACGCGGTTGATCGCAACAGCAGTGCCTGAGGTCACGCGGGCCTTCTGGGAGGCGTTGGCGCGTGAACTTGTCTTGGCACAGTGGGCAGCAGAGGAGCTCGAGAAAGCCACCGATCGGGCTTCGAGGCCATTCCCTGTCGAGACCCGGCGGCAGACGCGGGTCTTTGGGCTCTTGGAGCCAGAAGAGAGGAACTCTTCGTACTTCGCCTGGTCGAACTCGACAACGAGCGATTCGACCATCTTTCCCTCGTGGTGGACGTCATCTTGCGCCACAACATGTTCGTCGGTAACGAAAGTGATCCCCAGCGGAGTCGCCATCTCTTGTTTGACACGGAAAAGGGGGCGCGGTGTAAAATTTCCTTGAATCAGGTGAAAAATTACAGCCGGCTTGATCTTCCGGTTACAAGGGAGGGAGAATATTGAATCTTGAATTCCCCCTTTGTTTAGTGCTGGGTTCTTCGGGTGGCGGTGGAGAGTGAATCTTGTTCTCCGTTGACCAGATGACCGTTCTGGACCGTCGAGGGATCTTCTCCTTGGCAGGTAGAGGGAGTAACTCAGCTCCGTCTACCAAAACTCTAGAAGAGGAGGTAGGCAAAGAGCGGATAGTACTCAGTAAGCTCGCTGAAGAGTCTTCTCTCTCTCTTGATAATAATCTCTCCAAGTCTTCTCAAAAAATCTTCTCTTTTCTTCTCTCTGTCGTTCCTCCGTTGTCCTCCCCCTTCAATAGTGACGGGACTATTTATAGGGTTTTTAGGGGGTGATCGTGCCCCCTAAAAGTGCTCCACGATGAGGGCCAACTTCCCCGCTACATGTGCGGTGACTGGCCCCTTATTTCGGGTAGTTGCAACCGAGACGCGGGTGTCGAGCCGACGCGCCTTGGTGCTGAGACGCGGGCTTCGGGCCGACGCGCCTTGATTACTGAGACGCGGGCTTCGGGCCGACGCGCCTTGTTGCTGAGACGCGGGCTTCGGGCCGACGCGCCTTGTTGCTGAGACGCGGGCTTCGGGCCGACGCGCCTTGTTGCCGAGACGCGTGCTTCGGGCCGACGCGCCTTGATCTAGAATCTCTGTGTTTTGATGGCTTGTCTTTGTGATTTTTAGACAGCCTACATGCACGTTTTGTGCACATCCGGTCGACCGCCAGGGCCTGGCAGAAATATTTTAGGACTTGAAAAACTTGATTTTTAATCATCAAATAAATCCCATAAATTCTCTAAAAATTCACAAAAATAAGTTCTTATATTTGAAATACAAACATGTTTGAGTAAAAATCAAACCAAGTTACAAACAATTTGAACTCTTTTTGTATTATAGAAATTTTACCGAAAACCAAATTTCGTATTTTTCAAAACTTGGATTTTTGAATTGAAAATTCGTTTTGTCTAAAACTCATCCAAACACAAAAACATGATATTTAAACAACTTAAAGCATGTTGTATATGGATATAATCCAATATGCATGAATGATATATATATATCAATATTTTTGACTTAAAATCCAAAAATATGTTTTGTTAAAATACCAAAATACCAAACTCATGAAATAGACTATCAAACTAAGTTTGTTTAAATAGTTGAAGCATGCATGTATATAGAAAAAATCTAATATACATAAAACCATGTAAACTTGTTTTGATTCTATCTATTCATGAAAACGAAGATCGGTTAAACCAAAAACCGAAAACTGAAACATGAAACGTGTGTGTTGTGAACTGGAGCATATTACACTATCTAATCTTTAACAAATGGACCTAAAATATAAATTAAACTATGTACCGAAGTATTCTTGACGAACTCCGTCTTCAAGCCAACTCGATCCAAAACATGATCCACCGAGCTTGACTCCAACGAGTGCTGGATATAAACTTTGATGCTCTGGCTCTGGAATCACCATGTGAAAAGCTCCAAAACACCTTTGTTGAAGCTAATCACCTATTAATATCTTGGTTAAGTATCTGAAACTAAACATCACAAGAATATTAGTAAACATAACTATTTGAGTTAATCATCATTAAAACTAGAGTGGAAGGCCTCTGGGCCAACAATCTTTCCCTTTTTGATGATGACAAAATGCATGGATTAAAGTTAAGATTCAAAGAAGCTCCCCCTTAACTCATGCATAGTAATAAATAATAAATATATGCAATGAATACTAAACATGAATATGCATCAACATGCATAAAACAATGAAATGAACATGTTCTTGATACCAAACATGAAATAAACATGCTCTAGATACCAAACTTTTAAAATAAATTCCGTTTTCTTTTTAAAATAAACATGTTCTTAAATAATTACTTTTGATACCAATAAAAATTCAATGAAAAACTTAAGCTCTTGATACCAATCAATAAAACAAAACTCTTGATACCAATTGGAAAGATAATCACTAAAAGCTTTTGATACCAATAATAAAAAATATCAATATGAAATAACCTTACAAATAAACAAATAAACAAGAAACATGCATATCAAATAAAAACATGCATATAAACTCAAATACTTTTCCCCCCTTTTGTCAATCATCAACAAAGGGATGAAAGAAAATAATATTCTCCCCTTTTTGTCTTAAACAAAAAAAACAATGAGGGGTGAAATCTAATCAAAACATTATGATACCAATTGTAAGAAAAATATATCAATTTAGTGCATCATGATATCAATGAAATATACCAATTGAAAGTACATAATGTGGTACATAAAATAAATATTTTAATATAAATTTAAATACCAAGTGATACCAATTGTAAGTAAATACCAATTAAATATCAATGGTAAGTAAATAAATCATTTTGAGCAATTCAACCAAAAATTGTGATATCAATAAAACATACCAATTGTTAACATTATTTTATTGTTTTCTTTATCGTAAATAAACTTATAAGTAATCTTGATAACAATATGTAAAGATTAGTACCAATAGAAAGTAAATTTTTTATTAAAAGCATATGATCCCAAAAATAATTAATATCATTTTTTAATCATATTTCAACATAAAGTGTGGGAGTAAAATATCAATTAAAAGATGAAATATAAATTTTCTCCCCCTTTATGAAATACCAAATAAAATGATGCATAAGCTTGTATAACATACCAATTGAAACATAATCAATTGAAATATAATAGTCATTTGAAATCAAGCTTAGCATAACTAAAATTTGTGCTCAAGGATATAGAGATATAGTAAGCACAAATAAATCATATATATGTATGAAATTTGAATACCAATCGAAATTGATACTATTTGAAGTGTAATCATATATATATGAAACATATATGAGTACACGAAAAAAATGTCAGTAGTGATACCAATTGAAAAGATCCAGTGATACCAATTGAAAAGATCCAATGATACCAATTGAAATACAATAAGATTAAGTATATAACTCATATTACCTTCCACCCATTTCATGCACATGTTTAAAAGGATTTTCAATAAGAAGCATACAAGGCATGATCACCCAACCAACCGCCCTTTAATGGGTAGGGTTTTTAAAAATAGGTTTGAAATATAATATATTTGAAAAGCTCTACCATAATGAAGAATAATAACTAGTTTTAAGAAATTTTGAAAACTAGTATGAAATCCTTTAAGTAAGGAATAAAACAAAATTATATTCCACAAAACATAAAAATCACTAAACTAATGTCACTCAAAATCTATATAGCACATATAATACTCATGAAAACAAAATCATGAGAAAACATCAAGAATATGAGTGTACAAGTTTTGTGAAAGACATAATCATGAAAATAATCAATTTAGCTCAATTATGAATTTCCTTGTCAAAAACATAAAAATCATCAAAGTCAAATAGGCTTCAAGGTATATGTATGTTTTATCTAAACTAGAAGTATACATACCTATCCCTAAACACAATTGAGTTCATAATAAAGATTTGCATGAAAAGCAAAACGACTCAAGGGGTATACATATATATCTTAAGTTTTGACAAAATAGGCATATACATGAAGCTAAACATATAAACATGAAAAACATGTAAAAAATTAGAATACAAGTCAAATGCATGAATCATCAAAACTAGGCTATACTAGCACATCTAATAAGTACAAATGAGTGTTTAAGCACAAACATATAATAGTCTATTTATAGTTTACTAGTTGTACAGTATATATCCAAGTTTTGATGAAATCTAACATCTAAACATGTAAAAACATGAAGCATTGAAATCAAAACAAAACTCATAAACATACATATGATCATTATGTACGTGCACATGCATAGATCTAGGAAGTACACATTAGTTAAACTAAAGTGAGAACACAAAGATATAAATTCATATAAAATATGAATGTCTCAATTACTAATCGTGTATATCACTATTCTAATAAACATGGCATATGGTATAATGAACATTAAAACATGACATGCTTGAAATCAACAATAAGATAAGCATGTAAACATAATGGGAGTTAGAGATTGTTACCAAAACCTATGAGGGCAACTCTTCAAGTCTCCAAAACAAGGTGGTCCTCCCACCAAACTCCCCTTGAAAGTGATGCATCCAAATTGTCCTCTTTAAGCTCGGAATGCATCCACCTCAAGGCACCATTGCTCTCACGTCATGCGAGAGTCCACACCTACATCAAAAATCATAGGGGTGGTCTTTGGTACCCATACTCTTTTGGGTCCATGGGGGTTAGCACCTTTCCTAACCCAAACAAATTTTGTTGCTAAATTTTTATCATGTATCTTATCATAGCAAAATTTAGTAAGGTGGCTCTTACGTCCACAATGTGTACAAGTGTACACATGAGCATACATAGTGTTGTGTATATGAACGTACGAAGCATGTGTATGCCGTGGATGGTGTGCACGTAAAAATGGAACTTGTTTCTTTCGAAACATAGATTCCAAACGTGAGTGGTTCATGGCACAATGGCTCAAGGTGAAGCCAAACAATCCATATTCTTCTTAAGCATAGATATATCATTTTCAATATTAGAAGAAGTAGAGCATGAAATATGTGAGTTAGAAGGTGAAGTTACACTAGCATGACAAACATGAGAGTCTATACCTGTAACGCCCCGATCCCAAGGATACAGAGACGTTATGGCGACGCACATACGCAGGGCGGAAAACCCTCACGTACGTAAGCTAAGCCTCAGTACAGAAAATCACCTCCATAGTTATAAGAGTTCCAGCAGGAAATAAGTACAAGAATACCTGCAGAAAGAGGTTAGTGATAATAACAGATAGGAAAAACAGGGATAAATAAGATAACAGCAATAAATCATAAAGATACCTATGAAGGGTCTCGATGAGGAGTCTCCTATGTGCACATAGACTATCTGACAATATGATAACTCAGACTCCAACCTGGGCATGCAAACCCAGGGTCGTCAGAAAGCGACCTAGTGAGTGGGAAAATGAAGGAGGTAGTAATATCTACTATAGTAATACAAGCCCGATAATAATATATAATACATGATGATGTATTAGTGATACCATAGAATAATACATAAACATGTCATCTTTTAATACCATCACTACCTAGCTGGTTATCATCGGGAACTGTCTATAGTCGTATCCAGTTTATATAATAAATAATGTTGTCTAGTGGTGACGTAATAGAAATGAACATACTAGTGATGACGTGATAGAAGTGAACATGCAGATGGGCATATGCAATATAACCATAATACGGTATTGTACATAGACAATAATGATGTCTGCAAGGTATACAGAAAACAGAATATATGCAATGAAGAGTATACATATACATGAGTAGTATGCCACCACAGAAAGTGTAACATGTACTAGGCAAAGTAACAAAGTATATATGTAACATGATAGCGGCTAAATGATCAGGTACAGTAACAAGTATAACTAAACAATAGAATACATGTATCAGGCAAGTCATGTTATTTATCCAATAGTAGCAATCAGTACCGCCTGCTATTTTAATCAATCTTTTCGAGTGTCCCATACCACTGGCAGTTTATACTGGAGCCCGCACTCCAGTCGAACCCATCCGGACATGGCATACGGGTACCATTATCCAAACGAGAGAGTGACCAAATAACAAGTGTTCCCGACGTCACTATTGTTTATATCATTTTATTATGTTTATTGGAAACCAACTGGTCGAGGAGCTCTAGTGAGGTGGGTGTATCCCGTGCATACCCGGGACAACGGCCTTAAACAGACCCCTGGCTGTTGAGACCAGGACCAGCCCGCTAAGGCTGTACCATGTAACGGGAACTCAATGAGCTAAAACAATAACAGGAAACGGGAGCTCATGAGCTATAACAGACGGTAGCCAGCACTACCCCGTCCCCTGCAGTGGGACAAACAATGGATCCAAGCATCCACCCGACAAGACCTAGTCAACAGTCAAGTCTCCCTCATACCCAAGTTCTCTTTATTATCTTTCACTATACAGTATATCAGGAACAAGTACAGGATATGGTACATGTAATACGATAACATAACATGAGCTCTGTTGATAGCACAAAACACGATAAGGGGAAACGGGAAACAATAGATGTGGGATTCCACACAACGCATATCAACGGCACATGTATCCAGTAACGGGAATATCAATAACAGTAACGAGAAACAATCATGTAACAGGAATACAGGGATAACATGGAACAATAATACATGTAATATGAACGGTGATCCATATGACAAGAAGATAGAAACAAGGCATGCATGTACACTCGTGCGATGAACATAGGTAACAGTAATGTGTGAACATGAGATAACTGTGTATCGAGCATCCATGTAACGATGATAACAATAATATGAAATGTGGTATTCTGTGAATGGGTATATCCGTGTACCAGTGGAACATATATGTGTAGCAATAAGCCGTATAACAAATCTGTGTATCACTAGTACATGTACTAACAGTAGTCAGTGTATAATGTAATACAATGTCCAATGAACTACAGTATCCGTGTAATGATGATACCAGTGCATGACATAACGATCTCTAGCATTCATGTCTAGTGACAGTGTAGTGTTATAAAGTATCTGTGGATCCGTATACATGTAACGATAGTTATCTAACTGTGATACAATACATGAAATAATAGGGTCCAAGAATATGGTGAAATAGTGGCCCGAGTGTCAGTGGCTGTGCAGGTATGATGACTGTGTTAGAGTTGCATATTTCAGTATTTATTGTTATTATTATTAAATCACATATAGTTATATTAAATTAGGAAGCAACTTTCAATATTATCATTTAGTCCTATTACAATGAGTTTCCAATTATTACAAGTTAGTATGATTTAGCCATAATCAAGATTTATGACTGAAAGCAATCAATCAATTTAGGATCTCGAAATAAATATATTTTATAAAAGAAAAACACTCACAAACTAGCTACGAAAAGGTAGCTCTCTTTTCCACGGTCGCAACGGTTCCTGAATCGTCCAAATCGGAGTCCCGTTTCTCCAGATATCGCCCGAACTCTAGGAGTAATAGAAATGGGTTAAATATGTAATAAACATATCTTAAATGCAATTAATAAAAAGTAGAAGGGGGATTTCTGTAAGATTACCTTTCTTGGGTTTTGGATGCGGGTTGGGCTCTTAACGGGTCGGGTTTGGATCCACAACCCATACCCATAAATTAAGTAATGGGTTATTGGGTTATAAGGCTAACGGATTTGGGTTTCAAACTAACCCAATAGGGTTAATGGGTTCGGGTTCATGCCCGAACCCAATAGCCAGCAGCAGCAGCATTTGCTGCTGCTGTGCTCGCGCACAGGCCGGCCAGCTGGTCTGGCCGGCGGCGAGGGAGGCCCGCCGGCGGCGGTCCCGGCCGCCGGCGGTGCGGCGGTGGTTCAGACAGAGAGAGGGTGAGGAGAGAGATGAAAAGAGAGAGGAAGAGGGGGAAAATAAGAAGAAGAAAAAGAAAAGAAAGAAAAGGAGAAGAAGAAGAGAAGGGCGGCGGTGGCGCCGGTCGGGGGCGAGGCGAGCACGGTTGGGGGCGCGCGCCACCGGCGGGCGCCGGGCTGGGGTGGCCTCACCGCGAGCGGGGATCAGACCCACCCTCGGCTGAACCAGAGAGAGGGAGAGATGGAGAGAGAGACTGTGTGAGAGAGAGAAAGAACGAGAGAGAGAGTGAGAAGGAGAAATTGAGAGAAAGAAAGAGAGAGATTTGAGAGAGTGGAGAGAGAGAGGAGAAAGATTTTTAAGGGGGAAGAAGAGAGAGAGAAGGCGGTGGAGATGGGTAAGGCGGTGGAGGAGGCTTCAGGAAGAAAGGAGAAGAAAAGAAAAGAGGGATTAACAAAACAGTATATTTTATTATTATTTATATTGGCCCAATATTCGACCAATTCCGAACGGTTCTCAAAAATTACAAAAAATAGAGAATATTACATGGAGGAGGAAGGTGAAAGCAGATTCTAGAAATATTGTCCGATTTACAAGTTAAAAATCTTGAAGTGTATTGCCGATACTAGGCGACACCAGATTGGCCCGATTTTCGATAAATTCAGAAAAATTCCTAAAAATACCAAACTATAGCTACTGTGATTCTAAGACATAGGGTAAAATAAGATTCCCAAAATGCTACTCCGTTTGTGAAATAAAAATCAGAGAGCCGATTATCGGTATCGGTCGACGCCGACTACGGAGATTTTCAAAACTAATCCAGAAAAATTCCAGAAAATCCTGAAAAATCTACAATATGGAACCATAATATCTGAAATTGAAATTGGCTCAATCTGACTACCAGGAAAGGCAAAACAACTTTATACGTCAGATCGAGTACTGATACAGTGATACGTACACCATGGATCAGGGGTTACATTTCTCCCTACCTTACAAAAAATTTCGTCCTCGAAATTTCAGTGCAGGTGTGAGAACAATATTTTCAACCCCAAAGCCGAAATATTCCGGGTCCACGACACTTCCGCTGCGCACTCTGAGATCTATAAGGAACTCGGGATGAAGAAGTATTTGGAGTGAACTAATACTAACGGATTGGAAGCAATAAGATGCAAAGAAAACAAGGAGGAAATCGGATATTCTGCTTGACAACTGTAAGTAAGGAATACAAAAGAGTCAGGAATGAAGTGTCAATGACATGGTATACTTGTACTCGTCGCTGGAATACCAATATCAGATACAGATAAGTTAATCTGAACCTGATTGTACTGTTGGTAAGAGCCCAAGTATTGACCCAGGTGGTTACCCACACCAGGTGTGAACCTAGGCTCTGATACCACTCTGTAACGCCCCGATCCCAAGGATATGGAGACGTTATGACGACGCACATACGCAGGGCGGAAAACCTTCACATACGTACGCTAAGCCTTAGTACAGGAAACCACCTCCATAGTTATAAGAGTTCCAGTAGGAAATAAGTACAAGAATACCTGCAGAAAGAGGTTAGTGATAATAATAGATAGGAAAAACAGGGATAAATAAGATAACAGCAATAAATCATAAAGATACCTATGAAGGGTCTCGATGAGGAGTCTCCTATGTGCACAATAGACTATCTGACAATACGATAACTCGGATCTCCAACCTGGGCACGCGAACCCAGGGTCGTCAGAAAACGACCTAGTGAGTGAGAAAATGAAGGAGGTAGCAATATCTGCTATAATAATACAAGCACGATAATAATATATAATACATAATGATGTATTAGTGATACCATAGAATAATACATAAACATGTCATCTTTTAATACCATCACTACCTAGCCGGTTATCATCGGGTCCTGTCTATAGTCGTATCCAGTTTATATAATAAATAATGTTATCTAGTGGTGACGTAATAGAAATGAACATGCTAGTGGTGAGGTGATAGAAGTGAACATGCAGATGGGCATATGCAATATAACCATAATACGGATTTGTGTATAGACAGTAATGATGTCTGCAAAGTATACAGAAAACAGAATATATGCAATGAAGAGTATACATATACATGAGTAGTATGCCACCACAGAAAGTGTAACATGTACTAGGTAAAGTAACAAAGTATACATGTAACATGATAGCGGCTAAATGATCAGGTACAGTAACAAGTACAACTAAACAATAGAATACATGTATCAGGTAAGTCATGTTATTTATCCAATAGTAGCAATCAGTACCGCCTGCTATTTTAATCAATCTCTTCGAGTGTCCCATACCACTGGCAGTTCATACTGGAGCCCGCACTCCAGTCGAACCCATCCGGACATGGCATACGGGTACCATTATCCAAACGAGAGAGTGACCAAATAACAAGTGTTCCCGATGTCACCATTGTTTATATCATTTTATTATGTTCATTGGAAACTAACTGGTCGAGGAGCTCTAGTCAGGTGGGTGTATCCTGTGCATACCCGGGACAACGGCCTTAAACAGACCCTTGGCTGCTGAGACCAGGACCAGCCCGCTAAGGCTGTACCATGTAACAGGAACTCAATGAGCTAAAATAATAACGGGAAACGGGAGCTCATGAGCTATAACAGACAGTAGCCAGCACTACCCCGTCCCCTGCAGTGGGATAAACAATAGATCCAGACATCTACCCGACAAGACCTAGTCAACCGTCAAGTCTCCCCATACCCAAGTTCTCTTTATTATCTTTCACTATACAGTATATCAGGAACAAGTACAGGATATGGTACATGTAACACGATAACATAACATGGGCTCTGTTGATAGCACAAAACACGATAAGGGGAAACGGGAAACAATAGATGTGGGATTCCACACATCGCATATCAACGGCTCATGTATCTAGTAACGAGAATATCAATAACAGTAATGGGAAACAATCATGTAACAGGAATACAGGGATAACATGGAACAATAATACATGTAATATGGACGGTGATCTATATGACAAGAAGATAGAAACAAGGCATGCATGTACACTCGTGCGATGAACATACGTAACAGTAATGTGTGAACATGAGATAACTGTGTATCGAGCATCCATGTAACGATGATAACAATAATATGAAATGCGGTATTCTGTGAATGGGTATATCCGTGTACCAGTGGAACATATATGTGTAGCAATAAGCCGTGTAACATATCTGTGTATTACTAGTACATGTACTAACAGTGGTCAGTGTATAATGTAATACAATGTCCAATGAACTACAGTATCCATGTAATGATGATACCAGTGCATGACATAACGGTCTCTAGCATTCATGTTTAATGACAGTGTAGTGTTATAAAGTATCTGTGGATCCGCATACATGTAACGATAGTTATCTAACTGTGATACAATACATGAAATAATAGGGTCCAAGAATATGGTGAAATAGTGGCCCGAGTGTCAGTGGTTGTGAAGGTATGATGACTGTGTTAGAGTTGCATATTTCAGTATTTATTGTTATTATTATTAAATCATATATAGTTATATTAAATTAGGAAGCAACTTTCAATATTATCATTTAGTCCTATTACAATGAGTTTCCAATTATTACAAGTTAGTATGATTTAGCCATAATCAAGATTTATGACTGAAAGCAATCAATCAATTTAGGATCTCTAAATAAATATATTTTATAAAAGAAAAACACTCACAAACTAGCTACGAAAAGGTAGCTCTCTTTTCCACGATCGCAACGGTTCCTGAATCGTTCAAATCGGAGTCCCGTTTCTCCAGATATCGCCCGAACTCTAGGAGTAATAGAAATGGGTGAAATATGTAATAAACATATCTTAATTGCAATTAATAAAAAGTAGAAGGGGATTTCTGTAAGATTACCTTTCTTAGGTTTTGGATGCGGGTTGGGCTCTTAGCAGGTCGGGTTTGGATCCACAACCCATACCCATAAATTAAGTAATGGGTTATTGGGTTATAAGGCTAACGGGTTTGGGTTTCAAACTAACCCAATAGGGTTAATGGGTTCGGGTTCATGCCCGAACCCAATAGCCAGCAGCAGCATTTGCTGCTGCTGTGCTCGCGCACAAGCCGGCCAGCTGGTCCCGCCGGCAGCGAGGGAGGCCCGCCGGCGGCGGTCCCGGCCGCCGGCGGCGGTCCCGGCCGCCGGCGGTGGTTCAGACAGAGAGAGGGTGAGGAGAGAGATGAAAAGAGAGAGGAAGAGGGGGAAAATAAGAAGAAGAAAAAGAAAAGAAAGAAAAGGAGAAGAAGAAAAGAAGGGGCGGCGCCGGCGCCGGCCGGGGGCGAGGCGAGCGCGACTGGGGGCAAGCGCCACCGGCGGGGTGCCGGGCTGGGGTGGCCTGGCTGCGGGCGGGGATCGACCCACCCCCAGCTGAACCAGAGAGAGGGTGAGATGGAGAGAGAGACTGTGTGAGAGAGAGAGAGAACGAGAGAGAGTGAGGAGAAATTGAGAGAAAGAGAGAGAGAGAGATTTAAGAGAGTGGAGAGAGAGAGGAGAAAGAATTTTAAGGGGAAGAAGAGAGAGAGAGAAGGCGGTGGAGATGGGTAAGGCTGTGGAGGAGGCTTCGGGAAGAAAGGAGAAGAAAAGAAAGAGGGATTAAAAAAACAGAATATTTTATTATTATTTATATTGGCCCAATATTCGACCAACTCCGAACGGTTCTCAAAAATTACAGAAAATAGTGAATATTACATGGAGGAGGAAGGTGAAAGCAAATTCTAGAAAAATTGTCCGGTTTATAAGTTAAAAAATCTTAGAGTGTATCGCCGATACTGGGCGACACCAGATTGGCCCCATTTTCGATAAATTCAGAAAAATTCTCAAAAATACAAACTGTAGCTACTGTGATTCTAAGACATATGGTGAAAGTAGATTCCCAAAATGCTACTCCGTTTGTGAAATAAAAATTAGAGAGCCGATTATCGGTGTCGGTCGACGCCGACTACGGAGATTTTCCAAGATAATCCAGAAAAATTCTAGAAAATCATGAAAAATCTACAATATGGAACCATAATATTTGAAACTGAAATTGGCTCAATCTGACTACCAGGAAAGGCAAAACAACTTTATATGTCGGATCGATTACTGATACGGTGATACGTACACCATGAATCAGGGGGTTATAATACCATTTTTCAAAGATTTATTTTCATTTAAGGAAACTTCTAAATCTTTTGAAATCAAATCAATCTTGTTTTTTAAAGACACATTTTCTTTTACAACAAAGTCAAGTTTTGAAGTTATACTCTCATTTTTCTTCAAAACATCATTGCAATCATTTTTATTTTTCAAGATCTTATTTTCATTTAGGGCAAGATCAAGTTGGAATTTAAGCGAGTCACTTTCACTTGAAATCTCATCCCTTTCTTGCAAAACAATCTCAAGTCTAAAAGACAAATTTTTTATATTCTTCTTTTAAACCAAGACTTTCTTTTTTCAAAAATTTGTATTTTGAAATCAAATTTCACAATTTTTAGCAAGTTCATCATTCATGGCTTGTGCCTCTAAACACTCATTGCAATAGGAACTAAAGCTAGCATCTAGTTGAGTTTCCGATTGTACCTCAAGGGAGTCATCCTTGAACCATGAAGCAATATTCGTCGGACTTGTCTCTCCTAGATCTCCTCTTCTTATCGATAAATGTTGGTAGCTCGGGAGATGTCAAAATGCTCCAAACTGCAAAAGCAGACTTATAGTGAGAAAACACATGCAAATATTCTTTATCAAGAGATGCTCTAAGTGCCTTTAAGGCTAATGCATTGGCCTCTATATGCCTGCTATCACTAAGGTAGGATTCCTTGGCAATGGCAAGGTAAACTCTATAACTTAGGGTTTTTAAATGACAACTCATCAGAACCTTTCATATATCAAGTCTAGAGATATCAAACATGGGAGGGACATCCGTGAGTGCAAATAATATGTGTGCAAATGCAAATATAGATTAGCAACCAAGATCACACTCCTAGGTGGTTAAACCTAATATCAGAAGTATAGGCTCTGATACCAATTGAAAGTACACCTAGAGGGGGTGAATAGGTGTACGGCTAATCTAATGAACTAAATACGAAAATAAAAACTTAATTGTAACAACACTTAATGCAACCAACGAGTGTAGCCGAATTCTCAGCGAAGGGCTCTGGACTAACTCCTCTTGATTTCTCTGAATAAGAGTTGAGGCGCTATATGAAGCTCTCGTGGTTAAGCACAAGTGAGGCACACACAAACAAGCAAAGTATATAATATATGAATGAACAATATGAAATGATGCAAGACATAAAGTAAAGAGAGAGTTAGAGAGTCAATGGATCAATTGCTAACACACAGACATGTTTCAAGGTTCGAGCACCCAGCTCTACGTCCCGCCTTCACACAGAAGGATTTCCACTAACTTGTCCACACAGGACTCCCATACAGGGAACCTCCACTGAGGATTTGAGGCAATACAATAACCGGAGTACACAACTCCTCTCTTTACAAACACAACCTCTACACTTAGAGGTTAGGCACAAAGCCACCACAAAACTCAATCAACCTCACAAATGAGGGATGAGCACAAAGCCAAAAACCAATCAACCTCTCATTAGAGGGATAGGGCACAAAGCCACCACTCCAAAATCAACCCTACACAAGAGGGATAACACAAAGTAGGAGGGTTTACAACTTAGTGATCAAAGACCACAAACAAATTCTTTGACCACAAAAACAAAGATCATATAGATAGGATAGAATAATAAGCTCAAGTGTGAGAAAAACCAAAGGAATGGAAAATAAATTCTCAAAGAAAATCCATGGGAAAAACTAGAAATAAGGATGAAGAAGTTGAACTAAAAACAGTTTTCCCAAAATCACTTTTCTTTGATTTTCCAAACCCTAGAAAAACACCAAATCAAATGAAAACTTTAGTGCCTAAAACTTCTTTTTGATTGCTGCAAAAACACTAGTAAGATCAGAAAATAAGCTCTCAAAAACTTGTCGAAAACTATTAAGGGAAAACCCAATTTATAGCCTCTTTGAAAACTAGCCGTTGGCAGCAATTATGATCAGATTTGACCATCCGGTCGACCGGCCAATGGTCGAAATTTGACCGTTGCAAACATCTGGTCGACCGCCCGGTCGACCGTCCTTACCCGAGAGTAAGGATGTTACAGTCGGTCGACCACACGGTCGACCGGCCAAACCAAGTGACCTTGTGCACGTTTTGTGCACATACGGTCGACCGCTCCGGTCGACCGGCCAAACCAAGTGACCTTGTGCACGTTTTGTGCACATACGGTCGACCGCTCCGGTCGACCGCCAGGGCCTGGCAGAAATAATTTAGGACTTGAAAAACTTTGTTTTTAATCATCAAATAAATCCCATAAATTCTCTAAAAATCTACAAAAATAAGTTCTTATATTTTCTTTGAAATAAAAACTTTTTTGAGTAAAAATCAACCAAGTTACAAATATTTTGAACTGTTTTTGTATTATGAAAATTTTACTGAAAACCAAATTCTGTATTTTTCAAAACTTGGATTTTTGAATTGAAAATTCGTTTTGTCCAAAACTCATCCAAACACAAAAACATGATACTTAAACAACTTAAAGCATGCTGTATATAGATATAATTCAATATACATGAAAAATAATATATCAATGTTTTTTTACTTAAAATCCAAAAATATGTTTTGTTAAAAAACTAAAACACCAAACTCATGAAATAGACTATCAACTAAGTTTGTTTAAATAGTTGAAGCATGCATGTATATAGAACAAATCTAATATACATAAAATCATGTAAACTTGTTTTGATTCTATCTATTCATGAAAACCAAGATAGGTTAAACCAAAAACCGAAAATCAAAACATGAAACGTGTGTGTTGTGAACTTGAGCATATCACCCTATCTAATCTTTAACAAATGAATCTAAAACATAAACTAAACTATATGCCAAAGTCTTCTTGACGAACTCCGTCTTCAAGCCGACTCGATCCAAAACGTGATCCACCGAGCTTAACTCCAACGAGTGCTCGATATAAACTTTGACGCTCGGGCTCTTAAATCACCATGTGAAAAGCTCCAAAACACCTTTGTTGAAGCTAATCACCTACTAATATCTTAGTTAAGGATCTGAAACTAAACATCACAAGAATATTAGTAAACATAACTACATGAGTTAATCATCATCAAAACTAGAGTGGAAGGCCTCTGGGTCAACGCTCTTATTTATTTTCATTTGGTCGTTGCAAGAGATTAACTCAAATATAAAAAACTTTCTGAGTTTAGAGAATAATCAGGTTTAATTAAATGATTTTCACCACATTAAGATGATAGTCTACTGCTAAGTTGCATCCTTTTTCACTTCTGCTAAGAAATAGAACTAATTAATCCTAAAGTAAAGGTTAAGAAACTCAACTCTATAATTCCTGAATCATTTAGAATCGGACCTTCTTTTTGCACTATTATGGACAACAAAATAATGAAAAATTAGATTTAATTAGCAGTTGCTCCTATTGGAAGTTAGATTTACTATGTATTCTGGCCATAGAATATGGTTACATCAAATTCATATGATTTCCCAATCAAAATTGAGAAAAATTTTATGAATTGTTTTCAACATGTATATTCGATACGGGTAAGAGAATAAACCAACTCATTATTTTCAAAAAAAGAGGTGAACAGAACCAAGTCAAGATGACATAATCACACCTTCTTGCTTGCGCCAAAGAACTTACATTTTGAAAGAAATGGAGTACTTATTTTTACATTTCCATTCTAATGTTCCTATCCCTTGTGCTTGCGCCAGTTCGATTTTGAGGTCTCAAATAAAAGGGAAATAAATGGATATAAATTCTTTTTCTTAGGACGACATACAAGAAAAGGATTAATGATAACCCCACCATCAACTACATTTTTATTGATCAACTTTGTAGTAATAGAAACATATATCTAACTAAGATAGAATTTGTAAATTGCTGTTTTCTTGCCTGGAAGGAAAAAATTGTCCTTGGCAAAAAAATTGCAACATTTTGGATCAACTTGAGCCAACTCCATTGCAATGCCATGATTCATGTTGTATTTGAAGCAGCTGATGTTGGAAATAATACATGTGTGAGTTACATATGTGAATTTAATGAGTATGTATATGTTAAAGTATGGTCCAAATTAATTGTGATCTAATAAAGTTGATTATTGGACTAATGGTTATTAACTTGTCATGGATTAATGTGTAGAGATAATATGTAACTTCTAATTTGATGACAAGCCCAATTGAAAGAAGAAATAACTATTGTTATTATATAAGAGATCATTGTCCCCAAAAAAAAGTATCATCTTTTCTCTTTGTGATCTCTTCAAGTAGAGAGAAACTCTAGAAGAATACGAATCTTTTGGAAGACCTTTTTCATCCTAATAACTCAAGAAATTCAGTTATAGATCAAGGTACGTTTCATTTTATTATTTTAATTTTCTCATATCTTTAAATCTTCATGGAGAATAGATCTATATTTTAGAATTTGATCTATGATGAAATTATGATCTTTGATCTTATTTATTCTAAAGCCAATTATTGTAGATTAAATCCTTCAATTGTTTAATTCAAGTTTCAATAATTGGTATCAGAGCCACTCCATTGAGAATTCCTAGATTTGAGAATTAAAGTTCAAAACTTGAGATTTTTTATTGATATTTTCATGAAAAATAGAATTAGCTATTATGAATCATATTATATGATTTCTTTGGCTTTGATAAAACTTTTATTTTCTTCAGATTTATGGATCTGAAATCTCAGATCTGTCTTCAGATTATTAAAAAAAAATTTGATGCAGGCGCGGCAAGGCCGGGTGCGCCCAGACGTGGCCAGGCACCCAGGCGGGTCGCGCCCCCGGCGGCGGGCGGCACCCAGGCGCTGCGCCCGGACGTCAAGTAATTATGGATCCTTATTTTGAGGCAATTTGGGACTTTTCAAAATTTTTAAACGAATTTGGGTAAATCCAGTAAATTATTATGATAGTTTAACATTTAATAAAACTAATTGAAATAAGATATTGCCAAAGTGACTTCTCTCGTGTAGATTGACTTCTTGAGAATGTTAAAATGTTTGTGTGTGTGAATTCATGCGAGTATTATCCATCCCAAAGAAAAGATTATATTTGACCGAATTACATATACACTTGTGGTGATAAATGTGTGACAATTATAGGTTTTCATGTGCATAATAAGTTGATTCAAAGATAAATTTATTATTTGACAGGATTTATTTCCAACATTTGATTGCTACACAAGAATACCACTTATAAGTTAATATTACTATCCAAAACTTGATATTAATGTTTTACTAGGTATCTTGAGATGTATTCCATAATTGTTTAAATTTAAAAGTCATTTATTTACTTATGATGTGAACATGCATGCTTATTTGATTATTCTTATACAGGTATTATATCTGCAAATACAAATAGTATCCTATGCTCAATGGGACAAACTTCAAGGAGTGGAAAGAGAATGTTTAATCGTTCTTGGCGGCATGAATTTAGTCTTGCACTAAGGATAAAACAACCTGCTTCTCTTACAGTTAAAAGTTCTCCTAATGATAGGAAGAATTTGAGAAGTGGGAACGCTCTAATCGCATGAGTCTACTGATCATAAAGCGCGACATTCTGAAAGTCTTTTGAGGTGCAGTATCTGATGAGATAATTTTGACTAAAGATTTCGTTGCCAAAATTGAGAAATTTTTGCAAAGAACGATAAGGAGAAACAAGCACGCTTTTAGCTAACTTGATTTCTATGAAGTACAAGGGCAAGGAAAATATGAGTACATCATGCAGATATCTCATATTGCTTCCAAGCTTAAGGCACTAAAGCTCGAGTTATTTGAGGACTACTCGTACATTTGATATTGATTTCGCTTCCTACACACTTCAGTCAAGTTATAACTGTCAGAAGAGAAATAGACTGCAAGAAGAAGAAAGGCTTAAGCATGAGAAATCTCAAAGTACTAATCTTGTTAGTACCTCAAAAGATAAGGAAAGAAAAGAAAGAAGGATGAAGCTGCTAAGGGTTCAGATCAAAAAAAACCTAAAAAAAGTGAAGACTGTTTCTTTTGTAAGAAACCTGGACATATAAAGAAAGAATGTATAAAATATCATGCTTGGCGTGCCAAGAAAGATTTATTCTTTACTTTGGTCTGTTCTGAGGTTAATTAACTTCAATACCTAGAAACACTTGGTGGTTAGACTCTGATACTACTACTCACATAAGTGTTTCTATGCAGGGTTGCCTGGGCTATCGAAGACCAAGTGATGGTAAAAGATACATCTTTGTAGGCAATGAAAAGTTGGTAGAAGTTGAGGCAATAGGGTATTTAGATTGTTATTAGGAACTGGTTTTTATTTGGACTTGAAAGACATTTTTGTTGTACCGCCATTTAGATGAAATTTGATTTCTGTTTCTGTATGGGACAAATTGGTTATCATTATTCTTTTGAAAACAATCAGTTTAGTCTTTCTTTAAATTCAAATATTGTTGGTACTGGTTCATTAAGTATTTATAACAAACTTTATTTACTTGACATTATTGCATCATATAATGAAACTTTGCATTTGGATTCACGTGGTACAAAATTTAAGCTAAATAAATGCACAAGCGTTTGGGTCATATATCCAAATCTAAAATATAATGACTTGTGACAGAAGGTATTTTCGATTCCGTTGATTTTTCAAACTAAATGTCTGTGTTGAGTGTATCAAGAAAAAATAGACCAAATATAAGGATTAGGTTCTAATAAATCTTCAGACGTCTTAGAATTGATACATATGGATATCTGTGGACCATTCCCTATGGCTTCTTGAAATGGTCAACGATACTTTTATCATTCATAGATGATTACTCACGTTATAAGTACCTATATCTTATTCATGAGAAATCAGAGTGTCAGACATGTTCATAATTTTCAGAGCTGAAGTTGAAACTCAACTCAAAAAGAAAATTAAGTGCGTCAGATCTGACCATGGTGGCGAATACTACGACAGATATGATAGTTCAAGAGAACAACGTTCAGGGCCATTTGCTGACTTTCTAAAGAAATATGGAATCGTCCCCAGTACACTATGCCAAGCTCACCTAGCATGAATGGTGTGGCTGGAAGACGAAACAAGACTCTTAAGGATATGGTGAGGAGATTGATTAGTCATTCTATCTTACCAGAATCACTCTAGGGAGAAGTAATAAAGACAACAACTTATATTCTGAACAGAGTATCAACTAAAGCAGCTGCCAAAACACCTTCTGAGTTTTTGGACAGGTCGAAAGCCTAGTCTAAAGCACTTTCACATTGGGGATGTCCATCTGAGGCTAGGCCTTATAGGCCAAATGAAAAGAAATGGATCCAAAATAGTGAGCATCTACTTCATTGGTTACTCTGAGTGATCTAGGGGTTACAAGTTTTATGATCTCACTATTAAGTTAATTTTTGATATGAAAATGCAATATTTTTTGAGGATGTTGAGTTTGGGGGCAGAATTAAGATTAGAGACATGTCTTTGAGGAGGAATTAGTTTCGATCCATACTACTGCTTTTGACAGTGTACATACTTCTATACCTGTCATTGTTCGAGAAGCAGATATGAAATCTCAACAAGACAATGTTGAATAACTCTCCACTCAAGCTAAGGTAAATGTTCCTGAAGAACAAACTCAACAACCTTAAGAACAGATGTCCACTAAGGAGATTCATAAGAGAGAGAAAAATGCTATTCCAGATGACTACATAGTATTCCTCCAAGAACATGAGGACACTAATAGATTGGTGGAAGGTGATCCAATCAACTTTCATCAAGCCATGCAGGATTCTAACTCTCAAAATTGGATAGATGCCATGAATGAACAGTATACATCTATTCAAGAGAATCAAGTTTGGGATCTTGTCCCATTACCTGAAGGTAAGAAGCCCATTGATTGCAAATGGATATTTTCTGAAGGTAATGTGGAGAGATATAAGATTGTAGCTAAAGGCTTTACTCAAAAGGAACACATTAATTTTACAGAGACTTCTCTTCGGTTTCATTGAAAGACTTTTAGGATAATTATGGCTCTTGTTGCACATTTTGACCTTAAGTTACATCCAATTAATATTAAGACTATTTTTCTCAATAGTGACATTGATGAAATATATATGGTCCAGCCAGAAAATTTTGTGTCTGGAGACCCAAAGAATATTGTTTGCAAAGTAAAGAAATCCATTATGGACTCAAGCAAGCTTCCGTTAATGGTACTACAAGTTTCATCAAGTAGTTGCCTCATTTGGTTTCGAGACAAATGTTGTTGAAGATTGTGTGTATCACAAGTACAGTGGGAGTAAGTATATATTCTGATTTTGATGACATACTTGTTGTGAGGGCGCTATCCAATCACAACAACCAAACAATAGAGAATCCCAAGATCTCCAGCACAAGAACAACCCAACAATCACACGAAGAACACACAAATCACACAAAGACGAGATTTAACGAGGTTCGGCCTCAATGCCTACGTCCTCGGGGCAATCAATGGAGAGATTTCTATTAGGAAGATGATTACAATAGTTCTTCTTCTCTTTGAATGCAAGAGAACTCAGAGCTTATCCTTTTTCGCAGAGATTAAAAACCCTAGAATCAACCTTAGGCTTAAATACCCCACATCAGCGGATCAGCAGATTTCACCCAAAACCCGACTGTCGGTCGACCGGGACGGTCGACCGACCCCTTCTTCCGGTCGACCCGGCGGTCGACCTAGAAAACCCGAGAGTTGGGTTGATTACAGTCAGTCTATTTCGGTCGACGGCGGTCGACCCAGAAAACCCGAGAGCTTGGTCCTGCAGTCAGAGCACTTCGGTCGACCGGGCCGTCGACCGCCCAAATCTCTGTGCATGTTGTGCACGTCGGTCGACTGGGCGGTCGACCGACGACCTCCTGTCTTCTGCTGCGTGCTGCTATTTTCTGCCGCTGTCCCTTTGCCTCTAGTCGTTGACTTCCTTGACGATCTTCGACGGCACTTGGCATGACATCACCTCTTTAATATCCTCTCTCCTCCAACAATTCTCCACCTCGGTGAAGATTTCCAAATCTGAGCCGAACTCCAACGAACCCCAGTCCATCACCTGGCGAAATCGACACACTATCTCGGCGAAATCGACACACGATCTCGGCTTGTGCGCACCGGTCGAAATCGGCACACGATCTCGGCGAAATCGACACACGATTCGGCTTGGAATCTTTAGCTCATCTATTCATGGAAAACATCGCACATGCCTTCCCTGCACTTCACCTTAGGAGAATTTCCATACCTGCCGATCACTAACGTGGCTCCCTCTCCGCAACTTCACGACCTCACAAAGACTTCCTTATGAGCCAACACTGACTCTCCACTGACTAGCTCTATCTAGTCTACCTGTCTTCCACTGACGGTCCAACCAAGTCTGCGTAGAACACACCAAACATCATCGGCTTCAAGGATGCACACCACTCCTTATGCAAGCTCAACATCTTCTAACCGGAAGATAAACCTGTTCATCGAGATCACACCATCTCACCACTACGTGAGATCCAGCTGGCCACACCACTTTACCTCTACATGAAGTCTCTTCACCTCTACGTGAAGTCTCTCCATTTCTACTTGAAGCTTCAATAGGCCACAACTCCTCACCTTTACGTGAAGATCCAAAAATAACATCTCGAGAACCCAAATAGCTTCATAAGAGTTGCATCACCAAATGGCTGCGCCTTTACGGCTGCCTACGTACTTTTGCCCAAAAGGATCAAGCCAACCGTAGTTCATTAAGATGAGCTTCAACAAGCTCAAACAATGGTACCTCTATTTGCAGCAGCGAACCTGTCTGACTGAGTCATATGAACCTCTTCCCGACCATCATGGAGAGCAACGGCCTTCAACTTCAGCTTGTCACGACCACAAGCTTGAGATTCATGCTTCTTTCTCCACAAGTGTGGCTTCACCTTAGTTCCAATGGCTGCAAATAACTCGACATCCTCAACAATGTCGTCAATCTGTTCAGCATCACCCTTTGTATCTTGAACTCCTCCCGGTGTCACCTCCGATGACGTCTCCTCTGATGCCGAACCAACTGGAGATGAAGGAGTAGCATCAACCTCCACCTGCTGCAATCCTTCCTTGGTCTCCGTCCTCTCCACTGCTGAGAGACAGTGGACTTCAACACTGAAGTCTCTCCAAATGTGACATGCCTGCTCATCACGATCTTCTTGTCTTCGAGGTCCCACAACCTGTAGCTGTTCCTTTTGACACCCAAGTAGACAAACCTCTTTGCCCGCGGATTCACCTTACCACTCTTGGCACTGAAGTAGCCGGACTTCCAAACTCCCGCAGCACACCATGACCTTGAGCAACTTCTCCAGACCAAATATTCAGTGGAGCTCTACCTCCAATTGCAGTCGATCTGTTCATGAGATGGCTAGCATACTCAGTCGCCTCAGCTCAAAACGACCTGTCTAATCCTGTTGTGAAGTGAGTTGCAATCCCTGTGTTCTGACCAAATTGTAGGAACTGGTACATGTCCTTTCCAACATTACCAATATGAAGCTCCTTTATCTTCCTACCTATCTGCCTCTCCACTTCATCAACACATCTAGGGCTTCTCCCCTTTGTCTCATCGGATATATCCAAACCTGCTTAGATGAACCATCAATAAATGAGACAAGGTACCTGTGACCTCCAAGCGATGCGTCTTAGCAGGTCCCCATACACTCATGTGAACACAATCAAGAAGACCTTCATGTCGATGAGTACTGGTGCTGAATCTCACCTTCTTCTTGTCCAGAACGCTGTGTCCACCTTCCAACTTGCAGGTAGCAGCACCTTCCATTCCTTCTTTGCAGGAGCTCGCAAAGACTTTTCTTCTTCCTGTCCGACCTTTCCCTGCCAAACTTCCGGGCCACCAAAATCTGAAGAACTCGAAGTCTCCACCTGATCTGTAATAGTACTACCCTTCAAGTAGTAGAGATTGCCTCGGCGGACGCCCTCACCACACCATCGAGCCCTTGATCATCCTGAGATCGCCATCTCGAACAGATATCACCATGCCCGATGCTTCCAAAGTGCCAACTGAGATAAGATTCCTTTTGAGCTGAGGTACATACCTCACCTCCCTCAACTCTCGAACTATCCCATCATCCATCTTGATGCGAACTGTACCCATCCTTCTATATTACACGGATGGTCATCCCCCATGACCGTGTAACATCCATCCAGCTTCTCAAAGCTAGAAAACAGGGCCTGTTCGGGCACACATGATAGGTGGCTCCGCTATCCAAGATCCACTCAGCACTATCTGAGTTACTAATAGTAGGTGTAGTAACCGAGAGAGAGAACACTAAGAGTCATCATCGATCCATCCTGTGTGAGATTCGCCCGGTCTTTGACTCCACCTTCTTATCTTTGGCCTTAGGGCATTCTGCTTTCAGTGTCCTAGTTCCTTGCACAAGGCACACTGATTCCTCTTCAGATTTCTGAAACCCGGCCTGGATTTCGATCTTCCTCTAATCTCCTTCCCTTCCTTGATGAACCTCTGCCTCTTCCAATGCCTCCGCGATGACCCTGACTGAGAAGGATGCCTCTCCTTCTTCCTTGTCTCATAACTCATCAGTGCAGATGACACCTCATCATAATCCAAGCTCTGCCTTCCATTAATGAAGGTCAGTGTGAATGTCTCGTACTCCTCTGCAGGAAGTGAATTCAGAAAGATGACCGCCTTATCTTCCTCATCTACCGTGACATCCACATTTAGCAGATCTGTAAGAAGCTTCGTATATCGGTTGATGTGCTCATTTACTGTGCTCCCCTTCTTCATCCGAAACTGATACAGCTTACTCTTAAGCTGCAACCTGGACTAACTACACTCTTCGTCAGGTATTCTTTTCAAGGGTTTCTCACAGTTCTTCGCTGACGTCTCATGTTGCACAAGGTATTTTATGTCTTGTGACAAGCATGAACGTATCAAGCTACACGCCGATCTTTCATCTTCGCCAGTCTTCATCAGTGATAGTGTTCTTCTTCTTCGTCAATAGGAGAGTGTCTTCGAGGTTTGATGCATTCAGCGTATCCATAACCTCGCATCTCCACATACACAAATTGTTAGTCCATTAAACTTAAAAACTTCAATCCTTGGGTGATTGTTCATTGCCTTAACAGATGCAGTTTCTTCTGCCATTGAGATTTCCCTGATCCTCTATCTACGCGGAAGATCAACTACCTTGAAATAGATCTATACACAGATAAAAATATGATTTTTACCTGTCCCTTGAAACCCTAGATCGAGTTTCTCACCAGATGTACTCCACCACAGATTCAACGAGCCCTCCTTGAGTCCTTCTGAGATCGACACACGATCTCCTCGAACACCCAATACCTCAGATCTGAGATCGACACACGATCTCTACCAGATCCGATCTTGAGCCCTTCGAATCCTCAGAAATCCAAGTGCAACCCGGAAGCTCTGATACCACTTGTGTGAGGGCGCTATCCAATCACAACAACCAAACAATAGAGAATCCCAAGATCTCCAGCACAAAGAACAACCCAACAATCACACGAAGAACACACAAATCACAAAGACGAGATTTAACGAGGTTCGGCCTCAATGCCTACGTCCTCGGGGCAATCAATGGAGAGAGATTCTATTAGGAAGATGATTACAATAGCTCTTCTCTCTTTGAATGCAAGAGAACTCAGAGCTTATCTTTTCGCAGAGATTAAAAACCCTAGAATCAACCTTAGGCTTAAATACCCACATCAGCGGATCAGCAGATTTCACCCAAAACCTGACTGTCGGTCGACCAGGACGGTCGATCGACCCCTTCTTCGGTCGACCCGGCGGTCGACCAAGAAAACCTGAGAGTTGGGTTGATTACAGTCAGTCTATTCTGATCGACCGGCCGGTCGACCCAGAAAAACCCGAGAGTTTGGTCCTGCAGTCAGAGCACTTCGGTCGACGGGCCTGTCGACCGCCCAAATCTCTGTGCATGCTGTGCACGTCGGTCGACGGGCGGTCGACCGACCTCCTGTCTTCTGCTGCTGCTGCTATTTTCTGCCGCTGTCCTTTTGCCTCTCATCGTCGACTTCCTTGGCGATCTTCGACGGCACTTGGCATGACATCACCTCCTTTAATATCCTCTCTCCTCCAACAATACTCCTTGCTACCAATGATAAGAAAATTTGCATGAAACCAAGAGATTTCTATTGAAGAAATTTAAGATGAAAGATCTTGGTGAGACGTCTTTTGTCTTAGGAATCCAGATATACCGAGATCGCTCTCGAGGTATTCTTGGATTGTCACAAAGGCCTATATAGGAAAGGTGCTTAAAAGATATGGTATGCAAAATTATAAACCGGGAGACAGCCCAGTGTCAAAAAGTGATAAATTTAGTTTAAGTTAATGCCCTAAGAATGGCCTTGAAGTTAAAGAAATATAGAAGATTTCATTTGCTTTAACTGTAGGGAGTCTAATGTATGCTCAGGTTTGCACACATCCAGATAGCATTCATTGTTGGAATGCCAGGCATATATTTAAGTAACTCAGGCATGGATCACTGGAGAGCAGCCAAAAGGATCTCAGATATTTACAGAGAACTAATGATTACATACTCACATACAAGAGGTCAGATCAAATTGAGATCATTGGGCATGTAGATTCTGACTTTGCTAGATTTCAAGATAGTAGGAGATCCATCAGGCTACATTTATCTGTTACTAGAGGAGCTATTTCTTGGAAGAGTGCTAAGCAAACACTTATAGTCTCCTCCACCTTGATAGCAAAATTTGTAGCATATTATGAGGCATCCAATCATGGATTATGACTGTGAAATTTTATCATGGGCTGCGCATTCTAAGTGTATTGAAAGACTACTAAAGTTATACTGTGACAATAAATCAACAGTTCTATATTCCAACAACAACAGGAGCTCATCAAGGTCAAGATATATTGACAAAAAAGTTCCTAGTTGTGAAGAAAAAGGTATAGAGTGGATAGATTTCAATAGAGCACATTAGGACAAACTTCATGATTGCGGATCTGCTTACTAAAGGATTAACACCGAAGGTCTATCATGAGCACACTGCTTCTATGAGTGTTATATCACTTAAAGATATCATGGTTTAGTGGGAGTTTGTATATATGTTTCATTGCTCTATTTCATATTTTGGACACATTTTGTGTATTTGAACATTTTTTTTGCAGAAATAAAGTATTCAATTTATACACTATGTTATTTTGTTAAAGTTTGATCTCAATAAAGTTCAAGGGTGGACCAGTTGGAAATAGGCATGTTTAGATCACATTACATGTAATTTGCATGATACATATCCATGATTATTCTATATCGTTTGATTGAATTGGTATATGTGATTATTGGGGGGGTTAGTTATGCTAAATGTAATGAAAATCTTTTAGTCCTATATCAGTATAGTTAATAAACGAGATTGTTAAGAATACCTGATTACATAATAGTAACGTTTTGAGCTCATAAGGTGTACACATTTAGAAGGTAACATAGTGACCCAAATGAGAGATTATTGGAAATATTCAACATGTATGGGCTCACATATGTGAATTTAATATGTATGTCTATCTTAAAGTATGGTCCAAATTAATTGTGATCTAATAAAGTTAATTATAGACTAATGGGTATTAAATTGTCATGGATTAATGTGTAAAGATAATTATGTAATTTCTAAGTTAATGAAGGGACAAATTGAAAAAAAAAGAATAACTCTTGTTATTATATAAGGGATCATGATCCACAAAAGAAGTATCATCTTCTTCTCTTTGAGATCCCTTCAAGCAGAGAAAAATCTAAAAGAATACAGATCTTTTGGAGGGCCTTCTCCATCCCAATAATTTAAGGAATTCAGTTATGGATCAACGTACGCTTCCATTTTTATTATTTTAATTTTTTTCATGTCTTTGAATCTTCATGGAAATTAAATATAGGGTTTGATTATGATAAAATTATGATCTTTCATCTATTTATTCTAAAGTCAATTATTGTAGATTGAATCCTTCAATTGTTTATTCAAGTTCCAGCAACTGACCCTATTTCTTTCATGGTACAACCCTCTTACCATGGAGCTACCCTTCTTCTCTATATACAAAGACAAAATGTGCAACTATTGCAATAGTTCAAACTAGGTCACCAAGTAATACTAATAGAATAGAAAATAACTGTCTAGCACAATGGTAAAACCTCTTTGCAGTGGACAAGAGGTCTGAGATTGAAATCCCATTTAGGCCAGACTACAACCTATAATCCAAAAAAATGTCTTTAATGTAGATTTTGTGATATTCTTGCTATGCTGGCTTATGCAATTGATGTGATCATATAGGTAGTCCTTTCTGTTGGCCCAGAGGCCCTTGACCTTAGTTTTGATAATGACTAACTTATAAAGGTTAGTTTGTAATGATTTATATTTATAAGTTTCAGATATGATCAAGATCTTAGTAGAGATTTAACTTCAATAAGAAATTCACAGTCAAAATGTTGAAACAAACAAGTGTTGATTAAGAGTCATATCGAAACGATTACATCAATCTCACTTGGATCGAGTCGTCTTGAAGATGAAGATCTACAAGAAGACTTCAGTTTGCTTAGTTTTGTTTTTGTTAGATTTTGTGTAAGGATAGTTAGTTTTGATATGCTCAAGTATACACACACAAGACAAATAGTGTTTGGTTTCGGTTTTACCGTTTTTGAAAATTTCAAGAACATATCTTTAATTTTCATGAATAGATAGAATCAAAAGAAGTTTACATGGTTTATGTATGTTGGATTTCATCCATATGCATCTATAATTCATATTGTTAAAAACTTATTTTGATCATTCTAATTCATGTGTTTTTAAGTTTTGTCTTTTAATAAAACTTAGTTTTAGATTTAA